>JAOUZG010053381.1:1341632-1378169 GCA_026289955.1 Argiope argentata | reverse complement strand
AATAGGATCAGCAGACATTATGTAGAAAGCATTGCTAACTGCATCATTCAAGAATGAGGCCATATGTTTCTATGTTGCTTATGCCTCTTGGAAAGGCCTAGTAAAATGAAATTATTTTCATCTTAAGTATGAAGCCTTAACACAGATTCTTTGGAAATAAATGAATTAAAAATATATCAGTTATTTCGTTATGAAAATATTTTTTGACGTATTGATAATCTTTTATTTCGCATTTACCAGTACACTTTCAGTGTGAGTTGATATTTACTTTAGTAGAGCTTTAAATTGTACAATAATTTGAATTTTTTTATCGTCTTTTAACCAGACATTATTTTTAAAAAATATTTTTTTCTACCGTCTAATAACACTATTTTTAAAGTGAATTGTAAGCATACTTTACTCAAAATCATTTGAAAATTTAATTTTATACAATATGTAATGGCAATCAGTTGGATTGTTCTTAAGCTAATCTTTAAACTAATAATTCGATATCAAGAATTATAAAAAAAATTAAACAAATTAAAAGTATATCTTAAAAGTTAAATAAATGATATTTTTTTTCTTTATGTTCTGTAGAATTCCTTTATGTTCAGCAGAATTTTTTTCTTTTTCAGAATGATGCAAATAACACTTCCCAGGTAAAAAAATCAAATAGAAAGAATACATCTCGTTTTTCTAACTTATTTTATTTTTTTTTCTTTGTCATATCATTACTAAAGTTGAGTAATGATTTCTTTAATTATTGATTTAAAAAATTACACTGTTTATGAAATAAAACAGTTAAAACCTTAAAGTATAATTTTATTATAAATATAATTTTTAAGAACATAAGAAAGTTAAAGAATATAATGATTACATCATTCTTAAATAGATGGTAGCACATCACTTGGTGATAAATTGTTTAATTACTCATAATAAAAATTTATACCTAAATTTTGTGACGCCATCTTTTATATACTTGTTTAACTAGAAGTTTATTTTGGAGTGTATTTTAAGCAACGGAATTCTACTCTGAAACTCTTTTAGTTTCGATTTTAAAAGCGTATACCAGGACAATAAAATTTTACTTTCTAAGCGAGCTGTTTCAATATCACTAGATTATCTTATAAACAGAATTTTTAATTAAACTCGTATATGAATTTAATTTCATTCAATCGTTTCTCCATCTAGAAAATGTTACGATGTTACAGAGAAAAAATCTAGCTAGTAAATTTATCCGTTTGCATTAATTTTCATTTTTAAAAATTAATATTAGCAACCTCTTGGTAAATAAAATAACTACCATTCTAAAAAGAAAAAAAAAAGATAAAAAATGTAATTTCATTTTGTTCCAAGCAGAATAATTAACAGTCTCGACTCCGACTGTATTTGAGACTATAATTATTAATTCAACGTCCCTACTGTGATAAGTAGAAACTGTAATGTAAGGCCTCCAAATAGTTCTATTAACTGACACTGAGCAACTGAGTGTCCATACTGTACACAAAGAGGCGCTGCAGATGTTTTTCACTCAAACTCAAAAGGAGTTAGCACCGTGTAGGTTTTAAAGCAAAAAATATAAGAAATTCTAAGTTAAACCTCAGAATTCGTTTATTCTCCTGTGTTATAGAAGAATAGTCAGTAGAAAATGTAAAATTTATTCTAACATATAGTCATCCTCTAATGATATTTGAATATATTTTAAAAACAAATTTAACAATACTATAAATTATGCTCTAAAATTTGACATTAATTACCACTTTCTTTAAAGAATAATTTACAAATTAAATATATATATTTTATAATTACAGATTTATCTTAATTATTCACAGATTAATTTTAAACATTCTCTGTATAAAGCAAGTAATTCCTCACGATATTTTATAGCTCCTTTAATGATATATAAAATTTATTTTAATTATAAAACAATAAAAAAGCCATTTTAATTCATAAAGCATTATTCACTCACTTCTTAAAAACCTTCGTTTTTTCTAAGGCAAATAGGATGTGTTGCGATGCGATAGTTGTCATGCTCAGAAAAAATAATTCCTAGTACAGTTTTTTTCCAAATTAGCCTAGGTTTAATAATTATCGAGTCTTCTTTTTTTTCATATTAAATACGCTCATTATTTAAAAAAAACGATGCGGAAATTTTTAGTCCGAAAGAATGCAATCTTCTTAATAAAAAACTTCTAAAAGTTAATATTATTGTGGAGAAAAATTAAAGCTCGATAAAGGATGAATAATGTTTGTAAATATTTTAGCATAAACTTTAATGCGATTGCAAAGCAAAAAACTATTTTTCTGTCCTAAGAGTTCTTGTTAGATACATTGTTAAAAGATAATTTATAAACTTTCGACTCTCTTAATCTAAAAAAAAATATTCATTTTTGTAATTTTATTAAACTAAAATAGAAAAAAAAATCAATTTGTTGATTATTATTCTGTATGTCTTCACGCAAGGGTAAATGAATATAAGGCAACATTATCTGCAGTCTTCTGAATCTTTTCATGGCTTTGACATTACATTAGTGTTTTTTTTTTTTTTTTTTTTGGGTTAAAAAGAAACATTTTAGTCCTTTCTCTGGTTCGTTGATGGTTCTTATGGCGCCATCTCTTGGTTTTTTTTTGTACTAATTTTAACTGCTTGGTTCTTACGGCGATAGGAAAGTTTCAAAAACCTTATGATGGATTTGATATTAAGCAATTTTGGATACCCATAGTCGTTTATCAAATTCAATATGCACGCAAAAATGCATGACTATTGGCCTAGCAGTCCAGATAATTTTGTGGCTTTCTTAAATTCGTTTCAACATGTTTAAAGAGTTTATAATTTTTTTCTTTATTACTGGAACGATAGATTTTTTTTAATGCAATTGGAGAAGGTGTTGGTTTACTTTTTTTGATATCAATTAATATTATTGGTTGAAAATAATACTTCGTCTTCACTTTTTTTTTCTTTGTCTTTGTACATTTTGGATTTAAAATCTGGTTTCATTTTCCCCAGTTTTTGGAGGCTTTTTCATGCGGGATTATTTAAACACCAGCATCTTTCATATATGCATGCTTTCTTCAGGATTTACTTGGGTTGCATTTTTTCTTGAAAATACCTTTGCATGGCAAATATTGGCTTGCACTTGCTCTCCCTATCTTTCGGGAACACTTTTGTTTAAATTTTCATCAAGTCACTCTTTGAAAATTCTAAATTTACCACACCCTAAAGCTTTAGAGAAGTTCAGATGCATGATTCATATCCCAGGTAGCACATCTTGTAGCATAATATTGTGCAATATTATATGATATTGAACAATATTAAACAGCATTGAGAATATTGATCAATATTGTACAATATTTGTATACTACTAGGGACATAAACAAATCTAATACCATGCGTGGCTGTTGGAGATTACAGTACGAACCCACGACGCTAGAGCCAGTAGCCGAGTAACATGGCCACAATACCAAAAGTATATTTCGGTGCCGTAGATGCTATTTGGCTTATGAAGCTAGCGCTACACTTCTCCCCCACCAGTGAGTCGGCGGAGAGACGAAAGATTTTAAGGCGCCAAGGGTGTGAGTGCGTTGGGAAGCGCATGTGGATGTTGCTGCTTGCCGCGCCAAGTGGGTCTGACGGTTTTGTTTTGTTTGTTTCGTCAAGCGGCTTTGCTTTTGCTTGCTACGTTAAGTAGATGTGATGAATTTGTTTTGTTTGCGGGTAGATGGCGCCACAACAGATGCATGAGGCTGTGTTGTCAAGATTACCAATGTGCGGTTAAAGGTACGAACCCGCTACGATAAGGCCAGTAACTGAGTAGCATGACCACAATACCAAAGATATTCTTCAGTATTGTAGACGCTATCTGGCTTATGAAGCTAGCGTCCCACATGTAGAATTTTTTTGCTTACGTAGAATAAAGCTTGACTGCATTATTGTCTTTTAAAACTCATTTATTTCATTCCAATTTTTTTTTTAGATTTAATTTCCGATGGAAGAATAATACTCACATTTTATGTTAGTAAGAGTAAATGAACGAGGCGCATGGCCCCGGAACGGGGCTTATCTTCGAGCTTTGTGATGCTGACTGAGGCACTGCACAAGGGAGACTGGCATGGGCTGAGAAGTTGCAGAGGAACCACAACCCAAAGGACGTGGCTAAGTATAGAGGTTGATTTCCAATTGGCTGTTGGCTTTGCGTTGACTTAAATTTTATGTTCTCCATGTCAGAAGTATAACAGTTTATTATTATTATTTAAAGTGATGTCACCTAATGACTAGAACTATTTTCTTTGTTTTTCATCAAACATTTCATTGTTGTTTTCTTATGGCACTTGCCATGGACAAACCCCCATTAACACGATTAGCAGATTTTAAGCCTAAGATATGCGGCTCTTTGTTTTACAAATAGCGCCATCTAGGGTCAAGCTACACACACGTCACAACCCTTTTTAGAGGGCGGACTTCATTCATATTCATCCCAGATCGTAATTTTGACCTGGAACAGATAACGATCACCTCTGACCCAGTATCTCCAGTTGTATCTCCCGACATGGAGGACTTGGCGACCACGACAGATTTTACCAGCTCGGGGAGTCTTTTAGCCAGCGAGTTTCGAACTCGTAACCTAAAGAATACGAGTTCAACGCCCTACCAACCAAGCCATCCCGGCCCATATAAACTATAGTAAACTTGATTAACCTGCCCGACTTTATTCCAATTGTGACTGATTCACATTTTATGTATGCTTTTTGAGAATATCTGCAAACAAAATTCTGCCCCTAATAATATTTCTATGACTGGATATTTTTGGCGAATAAGTAATAAATTCCTTTTTTTTACTCCGTTTCCGACACTGGTATCTTCATCCAAAGCATTTTTATACAGATAATTGCTCGATTAAATACTCTTAGGGACTCAAAAGAGAATCCAGTATTCGAATTCTTAAGAGTTATTTCCTGTTGTTGATGATCTTACTTTTCTAATGTTGATCCACCAAAAACCGAATCAATGGTTGTTGTTGTTGTGTCAAATGGCACTTGTCATGGACAAGCCCGCTGCTGACCCAGTAGCAGATTTAAGCCGAATGAAGCGTCTCTTGTATTTGAGTAGCGTCTACTAGGGCCAAGAGTACGACTTTGCTACACACTCACCACATTCGCTTGCACAACCCCTTTTTACAGGGGGGGGGCACAGTCACACATCTCACAGATAGCACATAGAAGAACAACCATGCCCGAACCGGGACTTCCAGAACACGAGGAAGACGCGCTACCTCTGTACCAGCAATGGTACTTTTAATTACAATGAATTGTGGTTCCAATTCCTAAACTGTCTCCTTCAAAAAATAAAACCGCTGGGAACCACTATCAATTTAAGCTCATATTCCGCTTGTTTTGAATTCTATCTCATTAGATTGTAACGTTTGAAAGAGGATTTTTCCAGAAGCATAATGTTTAGATAATCTGATAGTTGGCTTCTCAGAAATAGCTTGTAAACTTCGATAAAAAAATGAGGAATCAAAACAGGAAAATTATCTTTGTGTTGCACAATGCAGCGTATCATGCACACGGATGTTAAACTGTTAATTCTATTGCCATCACAGATATCCACAAATGTTAAACTGTTATTCATATCGCCATCACAAATGTTAAACTGTTATTTCTATCGCAATATTCAACATCAAAGCTTCAACCTTTGGAATAGAGTTCATAAATGCTTCAAGATGTTATAAAATGTGTTCAACCTTCATAGAGTTATAAAATGCTTAAAGATGGAATAAAGACAATGCGCTCTGTGACATGTCGTTGCACATATGGATGCATGTGAAAGTGCCAGTGAACTCACTACGAAAGAAAATAACTGCCGGAGTTTCTATATACTGGATTAAAACTTCATGGAGAAAGTAGGTCTAAAATAATCGCCAAATGTTTTATTAGCAGAGAAATCGAAAGACAATTAGATTTATTTTACGAATCAATGGTGGAAAATCAATTAACAGAGCTCTCGAAACTTGTTGGAATAGAATACGCCACCGAATCTTTCTAGCACCAAGAAGCAAAGGATTTAGTTTAATTACATTAACGTCCCGTTAGTAAGCAACACCAGGGCTATTTTGGGACGGACCTCGTAATTTTGAACCACGGTCCAGATGACGAGAACGGTACATGAGCTAGCACTCCTCTCCACACCAGCGGGAGGACGTTTGGCCATGACAAATTTAACGTGCAACTGACCTGCTCCCATGACAATTCTTTGGAAGAATCGGGTCTCGAACTTGAAATCCTATGACTCACGAGCCATGAGTTTACCACCAGGCCAGGAATTAAGACAAGAAATGAAGCTGTAATGATTTGACAGGTAGTATATGTCCAAAAAAGGAAGAATAACTTATGACTTTATTCCTAACCCAGATATAAAAATAACAAAGTACCATTCACTGGTAATCCAAATTATATCCAAACATGCAGGATTTTTTGCATATTTCCAAAGATTTGGAAGAATACAGGAAAATAAATGCATCTGTGCAGGAATTGGTATTGTTTGTCATTATTTAAGCAAATGTATAGAAATCTCAGAAGAAGGAATCCAAAAGTTGAAAATAATGATTTAAGCCCAGTACTAATGGTGTCAGAAAATCTTAAAACAGCGAAAGACATGACATAAGAAATTGAAGGGTTTAAATAAAAGGGGTTGCCTTTCTTTTATTGTGGGATGCACATTTGGAGGAATTTAAAGAATTTTGAGGTTTTTTCAAACTGTGAACCTGCTGCTTTTAAAACAAGATGGCAAATGTAGGGGG
The DNA here is from genome assembly GCA_026289955.1 of Argiope argentata. Lineage (NCBI taxonomy): Eukaryota > Metazoa > Arthropoda > Arachnida > Araneae > Araneidae > Argiope > Argiope argentata. The sequence continues at coordinate 1,371,393 of JAOUZG010053381.1, read as the reverse complement.
AGATGAAGAAAAAGGTCAGATATTAAGTCACCTGTGGCTTAGGATCAACCGCTTCGAAGAGGATGTCAGTAACATGGATGGATTATGTAAAAGACAGCAGTCGGTCATAACAAATTCTATCGATACTGCCTCGTTACGTGGTGGCAGGTCGATTGTATCTACACAAGAAGATAAAAAAGGTACGAAGCAGGAGTTGAGTGTTCCGATTAAGAGGAATGCCTTTTCGGTTGACGAAACTATCGAAAGTAAGCATTTTTTACATGCCTTTAATCAAATCTAAAATTAATTTAAGATTGATTTAAGTTAATTAAAAAATTTTGTGAGTTTAAAACTTTTTTTACACATGAATTTTTTGTGCCTTTCAGACGCTGTCTTTAGTGAGAAATTTTCTGGAACTACTTGTAATCCTTATCCAGCTAAACTTTCAATTCGACATTGAGGAAAACAGATGAAGTTTTTGGAAATTCTGACTCAATGAAAAATAAATCGTTTAGAGATTTATTTTTTAAACTAAAAAACTTGAAAAAAGGTTTGTTCCCGAGAAGTGTAAAAATCGAAAACAGAATTTAACTGCATCTTTTTAAAATAAAATATACAAAAAAAAAAAAATATTGTCTTAATATTAGTCTAACTTCATCTTAAATGTGTCAGACTTGTTTATATTTTATATAGAGCAATTATCGTCAAATATAACGAAAATTCTCCCGGAATGGAGGAGAGGTATCACTATATTAACTTTTGGCGTTAATGCAGCTTTTACTAAAATTCTATTGGCGATTAATGCTCAGATTGCTGTTAATAGTATCCGAAAATTGAGATTGTGCTTTAGAAACGCTTCTCTCAGCCGACCGAAACAAAATTTGAGCAAAACTCCAGTCGTAAAATCTTATAAGAAATTGCCATTGCGTTTTTGAGTTATCGCATTTATTTCAGAGATAGACAGTCGACTTGGATTTGGCTCAAAATTGGACACGTGCCTACACTATAGATGTTACATCTATGTAAAGAATTTATCTAGCTCTCTTCGTTTTATAATTACTTATATTCGAACAGCCGAATTACCAATGAATCAGATTTTACTCAAAATTGGATAGAAATCTCCAAATTTGGTGTGAAACCCGTATACCCAATTTCAACCATCAAGTTCAAAGAACCTTTGAATTATATTTGTCATAAGCGGATATTTTATAAAAATGTGTCTTTCGAACTCGGGTAGGCCTAAAATATGGATTCGTAAAAATCTCGAGTTCTAATTTTTTGGCGATTATTTGTTTTTTCTTTTACGCAGTTAAGAGAAAGTATAAGAACTAATTGGCAATCCTTTCCACTTGTTGTTACTTATGGCACTTGCCATGGACAAGTCCTGCAGATACATCAACAGATTTTAAGTCGGAGATATATGTCTCTTGTTTTACAAGCAGCGCCATCTAGGGCCAAGAGTACGACTTAGCCACAACCCTTTTTAGCGGGTGGACTTCATTCATTCACTCACTCATCTCAGATCGTAATTTAGACCTGGAACAGAGGACGATCACCTCTGACCCATTACCTGCATTGGTATTACTCTGGACGTGGAGGACTTGGCGCCCACGGACAGATTTAACGAGCGCCAGCCGCCACACACTCGGTTTCCATGTGTTCTGCACAAATATTGAAAAGATTTATTTATAAATGATGCTTGTATAAATAAAGGATTAAAAAAAATTGACACATGAGCCTAAAGATGTATATTTTATTTTTGTAATGAATAATTTTGTTTACATTTCTAGGCTGAATTTATTATTAAATAGAAGCTTAGATTTAAAAAATAAAGTACAAAATACCTTTAATGAAAATGATCAGGTAGTTGAAAAATAATACATCAAAATTAAATATATAAGCAAAATAATACAGAAATCTAATGTTTATGATTGGTCAGTTAATAAAGGTAGAGAAACTTCACAAAATTTATCAAATATATATTCCAGTTTTTATCAAAGTTTGCATTTGTAAAGGCGTGTATCAATATCAACAACTTTATTGAAGAAAGAGTGGCAAAACAAGACTCCTAATGGTTTTGGATTTATAAAATCTACATTTACACTTTAAAAAACATTTTATTATATATTGATGATGCATGTTTTTAAATTTATTTTTCTTGTTCAAAAAAAAATCAAGCCTATGTGGGACAAGATAGTTACATTTTGTCAAGCAGTTAGTTGCGATTCATCGTTTTCATCAGCATTTATGCAATGAATTTACCACATCTTATATTAAATATAGCCCTAAGTAAACTATGAATACTCGCAATATAATTATACATTTTTCTCCATGAAGTTATTTTAGAATAAAAACTGCTATGACAAAAACCAATTATTCATGAAAAATGAAATTATTTTTTTTAAATTTTTTTGAAATACCAAGCAACTCAATCAAAATAGTTGTTACTAACACAATTACTCCACTTTTATCTGATGAAGGAGTAACTTGTTTTGTTCACTCTCTCCAGTTACAATTATTTTAAATGGCAACTGAAGTTACAAAAATTTTTATACAATTTTAAGATATCAAATTGCATATTTTCAAATTTTACAAACGTATACAGTGATACTCAAAAATACAAAAATGTTTTGATAAATCAGTGTTCTTGCATATTTATTTTAGAGGAAACGAATATTTTCAGAGTATTACAAATCTAGAATTTAATATATAAATAGTTATTAGATACATTTTTCCTGTTGGTTTTTATATGTATATAATTGTCATTTACTAAGATTGAATTCAAAAAAAAAAATCAATATATTCGCTTTTCACAATGTACTAAAATATTAGAAGTATTGAACTGTTATGTTTATAATTCATATAATTAATTTTTAAAACTATTTTTGTAATAAAACAGCATTAGTTACTTCTGTTTTTATTTCAGTACAATACCAGAGATGGAGATATTTCATAATTTGCAGTGAAATGAATATTTTAATTACAACAATCATGTACCAATATTTTTCTTTAAAAATAAAATGATATATTAAATTGTAGTTTCAAAACTGTTTTAAAATACATAAAACATTACTTTATGTAATTCCATAAATTGTGGCACTATTATTTTCATGTAAAAGTAATATATATCACACACAAATTATTGCATGTTACTACAAAAAATATTACCCAATCAAAATCATATTCAGATCATTAAAATAGTGAATTTGGCACACAAACTTTCTAATCCAATATTTTAGAGAATAAAAATGAACACAAGAGCTTTTAAGTAACAGAAATCACTAATTTTAGCATTTAAAATATTTAATAACTAATTTTATCCCTTACTAGCAGTAAACAAAAATAAGTTTTTACTTAAGTACAATGAAATATTTAATTACAATGCAAACAGATATTCTAAGTAGCCTTTCCATTTAACTAAAAGAAAAATAACTTATCTAAATCTGACAAGTAAAAGCAGTTAAGTAGGTTTTAGACAGGAGTAACAAAAGTGCCATTAATAAAACAAAGTTCATCTAACAAATTTTTACACATTACTTACAAAAGAAGAAATGTTTAAAATAATATTCGAAAAGATAGTAAATTACATCCATCTATCATATTTTTGTTAGAGTGATACAATTTATTAAGCAAAGCAGAAAAGGAAAGAGACAAAAATTATTTCATCCCATTTTAGAGTATGTAGCAAGCATCTAATATTGTTGTTGAGCATTTTTCTTGTAGAAGTTCAGCAGGTAAATTTTCTTACATATAATGGTGCATTTTACATATTTGATAGCCTATTACTTATTGAAAAATTGAATTAAAATAAGACAGATTGTGATATAAGTTAGCAACTAGACAGTGATCTATTCTGTGATAATGTGTATTAGTTAAAGAATATTTATACATTAATCAGGTGTGAAAATTCAAATTTCTTAAAACTGCTTATTTAATTTAAGTAAAAATATACATTTTAATCTGGAGCAAGACAATAATAAAGCATATTAGCATGGAGCTACTTGCTTCATTATCACTAATGTAGACAAATTCTTGTTAACATATAATGAGAATTTTTTTTACTGATTGTTTATCTAAAAAAATTTTGAAATAATAAGCATGTTATCACAGAATGGATGTTTAGTTACAAGCTCATATATTTTTCTTTCAGTATACATGTAATTTATTATAATAAAATCAGGTAAATTTTTTTTGTATGTTTAGATCAATGCTTCCCCTCCCTATGGGTGCAACTGTATTTGCACAATGGGTCAGCTAGCCTTGTCTTCACATTGTTATATCAGCATGTGAGTAGTAATAAAATTACTAATGGGAAAAAAAAGCTAAGAAATTTCATGGATAATGAATAGTAATTAAAAAAAAACTCATCTTTCAATGGAAGCATTTCTTTATTCAAATTCTTGTTTTAAAAACTATATGAGCAACTTTTTCAGTCCGTAATCATGATACATACTCTTATGTAAAAAGCTTAGACCATATCTTAAGATTGAAAATATTTCTTTGAAGAGAAAATTCCTTAACACATTTCTTTGAGATATGCTTACATCATTTTAATGCATTGAGATCTAAAATGGCTTGCACAAATACTAACAATTTTTTTAAATAGAGAAGGCGGGGGCAGCAATAGAAGAATAAGTTTCTTAATTATTTTGGCAGTTTTTCTTCACAAATTTTGCAATGTTTTCATTAATAAAATTCAAATAAAAATTTTCCTGTCTGAATAGAGAGGAAAAGTTTCAATCAAGAAAAAGCTACACTTAAATATTTTGCTTCATCTTCTAGTACTTGCATTTTAAATAAAAACTTAACGTATTTCTTAAAATTTAATTTAATAACATTTAAAACATAGACTAATATATAATCTACAAAACTAAGTTAATTATTGTAAAAAATCACCTCACAAAAAGAAAGAGATAATACTTTGAAAAGCAAGTCCAGTCTCATAAAATTAAAACCAAAATTCTGGACTAAAAAATAAGTAAAATTCAAAACTTATTAAAAGCAAATTACAAGCTTTTCAGTTTGTAATTTGACATCAATTTTCTATGATTAATACAAAATAATTTTCTTTCCCTGTTGTTATAAAACATTTACAGGCATAAAATTTATTGTTTCAAAAATGCAAAATCTAATTTATGCTTATATTAAATAGCAATAAATAATTTTATATTTGTTTGTCAATTTTGAAATGCAAACTGAAATTTGATTTCTTAACTCCTTTTTAACACTCCAAAATACAGTACAATCAAAAATATAATTCAAACATAATATTGTAAAGCTTTCCTATGATCTGATCATTTGTTTAACATTATTATTACAGAGCTATATCAGCCTTGCAAAATTTTTCCAGATATATAAAACTATAATACCATTATGTTTAAAAATGCAAATGAATTATTGTATAACATAAAAACAATTACTGAATATTAAAAAAACTTTATTAAAATAAACTAAGAGGTACTATTCAGTTCAGATTTATTTTTAAAGTAAAATTATTGAATACTACAAATGCAAGTGAGTTTCTGTAATATTTTCCTTAATCAAATTATTTTTCCAATTGAAAAAAACCTACATTCCTAAATAAAAAAACAACAACCACACATTACACAAAATATTTAAACATATATTATACAAGAAAATAAAATCTCATAAAATATTGAAATTTTTCTATAAATACAAAATTAGCAGGGGGGGAATCTCCGAGATTCTTAATAAGTAAATAAACAATACTGATAGAATTCTAAATATTTTCTAAATAATAAAAATAAACAATTTCTAAAATATTTAATAAAAAAAGAATAAAGAATTTTCATTATTGAAAATGAAAATATGCAATTAATTAAATAATTGTGACTTAGAATTTCTATTAAGTGAAGATCTATGCATAAAGTTAGAATATTAATAATCACACACATATTATTAAAAGATTCTATCTTTAGAAATAGGAAGTTGTTTTCTAAAATAGCATTTACATAGCAAAATAACAGATGTATAATACTGCAAGAAAAACAACAAGGTAAATTTCAACAACTGAATGTAAAAGCACATTTTCGAGATCAAAGGAATACTTTTATGTAAGTTGATTTTCTTTTAAATAATAATAATTTGCAACTTTTTTAAAAATTTATAATTCTATAAAAAACTTGTTTTTTTAAATTGCAGAAATCAAGAAATGCTAAGACGATACATAGTCTAGTATGTGCATCATTTTAGGTTTCTACTGTTTGTGAGGAGTTTATCAGGTTAATTTAATAAACTTGACAATACTAACAAAAAACAAGAGATTCTTTCAATAAGTTGATCTAAAGTTGTTTTCACATATGCAAAAATAAAAATTTGCAACAAACAAAGAGTATCTAAAGATACAACAAAACCGAATGAAGAAAATAGAATAAAAGCAACAAAAATAAAAGTTCAGTTATACATAGATATAAAATAAAGGAAAACAATACTAATATAAACATTTTGAATTTTAATAATTATACATGGTTAATAGATAAATACTGTAGCTACTTATCACAGCAAATTTCTCTCAGAAATAATGATTGAAATGTTCAATAAGTTTTGAAGAAATTGAACATAGTTCAAATAAAAATTCAAAGCAATTTTGAGATTGACATCGAAATATACAAATAAAATCTGCACCTAACAGAATAAAAAAGAATAACTATCAAGCAAAATTAAAGAAACAATAACAACAACAAATAAAAAAATCTCAAAAGAGATTAATGTGCTAGGTTTAAAGAAAAGGGTATACTTAATATAAAAACCAGCAGATTAAAAAATTTTAAAATAGATAAAAGAGTATATATTTACATTGAATAAAAAGATCACCACACAGTTATAGAGATTCTATTTCGAAAATATAATGGTGATTAAACTGAACCTTAATACTCATTCACTAGTCTTACAGCTTATTGTTTATTAATGAAACAAATTCAAAATAATACTTCACTTCACAAAATGAATATTTAAACAGAAAATATTTCATAAACGTTAAAAACTTCTATGCTGGAATTTTAATTCAAAAATATTTTATAATTTAAGGACAGACATTTGACAGATCACTGAAATGCATATCTATCTAAATTTTTATCTCTGTGTATCTTATTTGAGTCAAATTCAAAACAATTAAAACTTATTAATTAAAAAAAATAAACATTTTACCAAAGTGTCAGTTGAATTATGTGACAAACATTTCTTTTAGCCTAAAGTAAGTGACAAATAAGGTTCTGGAAAACTACAAGCTGTGCTATTGATATAGTCATGAGTATAAAATTAACACATTCACTGCCGCTGGCGCGTCAGCATGGCACTACCTCCCGTGCCGGTGACGCTCTGGGGCGACAATCGAGTATGATAAGTAAACTGCTTTAGCTTTAGTTCAGATTTGGAGGTTGAACGATGAGGTTTTTGTGGCACGTTAGTGAAGCATTATTTTTACTAAACACGAAAATAAAAGGTTTTTCTTTTTTTCTGGCTTTACTATTAAAATATTAGGAATGTTTTTAATCATTAAAACACTTTTTTTAAATTCAGCTTCTGAGGATGGATATATAAATTTTGGTGGCAGCGAATGTGTTAATATATCTTAAAATAATAATTTTCTTCTTCATGAGCACAACACCCCCTTATAGATCTTACTTGCCTCAAACACACACACTTTTCAGCACTTTTAATCCCCTGCAACTCCCTTCCAATTCTTTATCCTTAGAACACTTGGGTCTCTTTCCACATCATCCAGCCATTTAATTGGAGGTCCTTCTCTAGCCAGAGAGCCAAAAATATTTTTTAAAAACGGATATTTTGAGGGTGCTGTTTTAAAGGTTTCTCCAGATATAGCCAAGTCATCTTAAAATATTGCTCTGGATAACCAGCGTTATCTGTGATTGCTTATAGTTTGTATAATTCAAAATAAAATAATAATTTTGCTTAAACATAATGTAGTAAATGTGAGTGTAATAGGTAAAAGTGTAATTGAGATTTTGCCATATGTTGAAGGGAAAACGTTATCTTTCTGATGATATTTGGAGTCCAGTGACAGAAAAATGTACATTATTCTCCTTAAAAGTTGCAGAAATCACCCGAAAAAATAAGCAGGAGCTTACAAAGAAAAGTAAGCCTGAAAATCATCAGACCGCTCAACGAATGAAAATTTGCGGAGTGAAAACTTTTCAGATATACACCCACCTAAACAGAAGAGAAAGGCATCTTGTTTGAATGCTGAATTAAAAGTTTGAACAGTCAAGAGCATAATCAGCTAGGAATCCTGAGAATGTGTTTTAAAGTTCAAGTGCTTTAAGCATTGGAGAACCACTGGAACAAGAAATTGAAAGATGTAACTCTTTCATTCAAACATGTATTAAAGATAATAAGAAGAATGAAATTAATCAAGGACCTAAAGTAGTTGAATTGTTTAGTCTAGAGTGGGTGCATAAAAATACTGAAAAGGAAAGAAAGTGGGGCATAAGACTAGGATAAGTCCTTATTGCCAGGCTCACTGCAGAACACTGTACACTTTCAGTGGGTCCCCTCACAGGTTGGTTTAAATGGTAACGAGATAGCCAATAACTTAGTCAAGACAGTCTCAACTGACATATTTCAAGGTGACCTCATGCTAACATATTTTATAACCTTCTTCATCAACAAGATGGGATCAAGTGCATTTTGGAGGGCCCCACATATTTTTACTAAGGTAAAAGTCCCATTTGATGCCACTGTCTGGATACCTCTAAGAAACAGAAAATGGTTCTCTCTTGTTTTTTGAGTGGACACAAAAAATACCTAGCCATCCAACATGGTCGGAAGGTCTTTGCTGAATTGATCTTGGTACAAAACAGTTCAAATCTCCCTCAATCATATTCTTAAATGTTTAAATTTCACTAATTTTGAGATTTTAAGGAACTGATTCTGTTTTTTAGAGATCTTTGGTTTTATAGAGGTGGTATAGTGCAGTTATACCTCCTGGAATCAGAAAAAAAATAACAGAAGTATTGACAGAATGTTATTCTCCCAACCATAAGGGTATGCAAAACAAGCATTCTAACCAAAGTCTTAAAGATTTTTTTTAAAAAAACAGCTTAAGCATAACTGGAACAAGAAACAAAAGAAATAACTCTTCCATTGAAACATGTATCAAAGATAATAAGAAGAGTGACATTAATCATGTACCTAAAACAGCCAAAAGTAAAAGTATTGTCAGAATGTTATCCTTTCAACTTTCAGGATATGAAAACAAGCATACCAGTCAAAGTTCTGAACAGTTTACTACTGCTGGAGCATCACTGGAATATGAAACTAAAAGGTATAACTCTTCCACTGAAACATGTATCAAGGATAATAAGAAGAATGACATTAATCATGTACCTAAAACAGCTAAATTACTTAGTCCAGAGTGGATGAGAAAAAGTATTGACAAAATGTTATCCTTCCAGCTTTCAGGATATGAAAACAAGCGTACCAGTCAAAATTCCAAACAGTTTACTACTGCTGGAGCATCACTGAAATATGAAACTAAAAAGTATAACTCTTCCACTGAAACATGTATCATGGATAATAAGAAGAATGGCATTAATCATGTATTTAAAACAGTTATATTGTTTAATCCAGAATGGATAAGTAAAAGTATTGACAGAATGTTATCCTTCCAGATTTCAGTATATGAAAACAAGAGTACCAGTCAAAGTTCCGAATAGTTTACACTGCTGGAGCATCACTGGAACATGAAACTAAAAAATATAACTCTTCCATTGAAACAAGTATCAAGGATAATAAGAAGAGTGGCATTAATCAAATATCTAAAACAACAAATTGTTTATCCTAGAGTGGATGAGTGAAATTATTAACAGAATTTCATACTCCCAACCTTCAGGAAATGCAAGGTAGCAAATTTTTTATTCAAACAAACTTTTAAAAGGTAAATTGCAATCAAAGATCAAAAATGCATCTAAGAAGATGAGAACTGAAAGCTCTAGGCCGAGTTGTCTAAAACTTTCTTGTAATTTGAAAAAGGAAAATCAAAATTGTCATTAAAAAAAAACTTCAGTTTCATATTTGAAGAAATGAAAAAAGATAACATCAAAATCCCCATTTCTAATTCGTACTTAAAAAAGTGGGTTTGAAGCTTGGTATCAAAATTAAAAGGCCAAAAGAATCACTTTACTCCAAGGATAAAAGTAAGATTCAAGTTTCTCCTGTAAATTCTACTGCCCCCATGAAAAAATTAACTGATGTTGTTGAAATTACTAATTCTTCTATGATAGATAATGATCTGAAATTTCAATTGCAAACTAAGAGATCCTCTTCATTTATAAGAGAACTCAGTTGCTGACAACCAATCAAAATGTGGTTAGCAATAAGGTGTTTGAAGTAGCAAAATCTACTACTGAATGCATTACAGAAGAAAATAAAAAACATCTTTAGATGTTTCCGAGAAACAATTAGAAAGGAGCACAGAAGTGATACATTAAAATTGTACCTTGGAAACAAAAATGTCTTTATAGAGCTGCTTATAATGCAGGCATTCAAGCATTTAACAAGCTAAAAGTATCAATTGTAGAAATTGGAAATTAGTATTTTGCTTTATAAAAGAAAACTGAAGAAAGTCGAACAGGATCAAGTGAATATCAGTCCCAGAAAGAACAATGGGAACTAGCAGGAAATAGTTTGTGCTGGCTATAAAAAGAATCTTGAAGAAAGCAAATATTTGTGTGCAAAGTTGTCCCATATCAAGAAATTGCTAAAGAAGTATGATCTGGACCAGTGTGGCAAACAGTAATATGTATTTCATTTCTTTTAGCTAGCTTATAAAATGAAAATTTTCTGCAAGAATGTACAAAAGCTGATGAGTTCAAAAATATCGAATTTTGGAATACTATTTTTGCAACAAGAAAATAATACTATTGCACAAAATATTGTGTGGAATTAATTAAATATTTTCCTGCTTATTTCCAAGATTAATATGTCATATTTACATATAAATCCTTGAGTATTTTAAATATTTTCAATTATTATCATTGTCTTCCTAATGTAGCAACAAATCCAATTTCTGATTTTTCCATCCTATTATTATATTTTACAGAAGAAGATATCTTGGATGGCTAGAGGTAATGTGTCTTTCCTGTGATCAGGGCATCCTAGGTTGTAATTCCTGGTTTGGGCATGATTGTTCTTTATGTTGTGGTCTATCCACAAGGTGTATGAAATAGCACCCATGGGGTAAAAAAAAAAAAATGCAAGTGTGTGTGTCATGAACTAAAATCAGATTTCTGCCCTTGAGTGCTGAGGATTCTTTACCCTCAGAAGCTACTGCACCCCTCTTTTTTGTATATTTTAATAAATTTAAAACAAAGCATATGTAATTTCATGTATTGATTTTTCAATAGCCGTATCAAGTACATTGTTTAAGCCATTTATTGGTGCACTTGAGTGAGCAAAAACATATGTCTCATAATACATACATATTTTAAATGTGCAATAAATGCCTGTAACTCAATAATATAATTTAATTGAAAAAAAAAACTTACATAATATTTATGTAAAATCTATAAGGACACTTTTATCATAAAATATAGCATACCTTATGTATTTAAAACTAAATTACATATTTGATATAATGAAAATTAAATACTGATCATTTATAATCTTGTTAAAATTATTGAAAATAAAATATATCAATTTCATATAGCGCTTTTGATACTTTAGGATGCACTGTTTACCTGCTTGTAGTTTTCTGCATAACCCCTTAACACATTGACTGCCACAATGAATTTCTCACAATATAATTCATATGCCAAGAACCAGTTATTGGTGACCTCTATGACAGTCAACATGGTAAAATTGCCACTGGCTATAATCTAAGTATGAATTAAAATAAAATTTTAGACTTGATATCACATCTTTCAATCAGTTTTAAACTTTATATATCACATATGCCTTTATCAAAGAAACTAAATTCAACAAATATTCTAAAATTGAAATATTTCCTTTCTTTGGCATTACCATACATTTCTTTTTTAATTATTCAAATTTTGTTTCTATCTCAGCAATACTATCACCGTCCTCTTTTTTTTCACTGCATCTGTTTATAGGGAATTTCGAACTTTCATTTGGTTCAAGCTCTAACTCTTTTGCCTCTAATTCTTTCACAGGTTTTTTAGCTCCTACATGAGCTGTGACCACCCACAAAATAAGTATAAAAAGTCCACACATAATAACACAGCCTGAAACTATATACATAAGAACTTCTGGCTTTTCTTTAACATACTGACTAATAGCTAAAGGTGCAATCATTTCCCCTAAGGATGCAGCTACAACAAATGATGATCCGATTTTATTTGTGACATTGACATGTTTTTCAACCCATGTGATTGTTGAAGCATAAAAAGATGCAAGGCCCAAGCCTAACAGAGCTGTACCAATCCATAGGAAATTACTATACATATTTCCGATGGTTGTTAAAACTACTGCAGCCAAGAGCATTACACTAAAATCGCTCATAACAATCGTTATGGGACTGAATTTCATGGCTAAAAATATTGATAATCCACGAGATAAAGTAAAAGTTCCCCAATATACAGAAGCAATAAGTGATGCATAAAACTGTGAAAATTTATGAGTACTTTTTACAGCATAAACAGCAATCATCTGTCCATATCCTATCTCAATTCCAGCATAGACACTTAGTAATAAAAATGAAGTAAGGATAATTATAAAGCCATGACACATAGGTGGATTTTGATATACAACAGTTTCTTTGTGCTCAGTTTCAGTGACTTTAATCAAAAACAAAAATGCAAACATTGCTGCAACAACAAGAGAAAAAATACCAATTATACCATAAGCATAAGTGATTGGTGGAACTGTCGTAGTGCTGTTGTCAGTCATAAATTGAGTTGCATTTATACTCAACAAACTTGAAGTGACATTTGTATTTTCAAGGGAAAGAAATGGGCCAGCAACCAGGGGAGCAAGAGAAGCTCCTATTCCAAAAAAGAAATGAAGTGCTTGAAAAAATGGGCTACTTTCATCATTCCAGAAATATAAACACCATACATTCAACCCTGTAAAAAAATATTAAAGAATATAATTGACATATGGAATATAATTTAAAATTAAAAAAGAACATTTTGACAGGAATAATTTTTTATTTAAAAGAATTTTAATTAATGCACTATTTTAGTATGCAATAAAAATTATTTCATTCCGATTAAATGGTGATTCACAACAATCTAGCATTAAAAGTTTAGAATTCAAATGGAGGTTGGTGCAAAATTTTAATTGATTCAAGTTTTGAAAGAATATACTTATAAAAATGTTTATAAAATATCCAATTCAAATAATTCAATTTGTTTTTCTTTTAAGAAATTTTAGATGTTTAAATTTGTTTTCAAACCACACACTCAAAATATGCAAGTCTAAAAAACACATGAAAGTGAATTTTTTTGTTTTTGTTACAACCTGTAGCATAATTCATACAAACATAAATGCATAATATATTAATGAAATCTCTAAGCAAACATTAAAGTTTTAAATTTATCATATAGAAACAAATAGTTTTTATTATAAAACATGAGGATGCAAAAAACAGTTGCTACAAAGATGTAGAGGAAGAAAAGTAAAGGATATGATAAAAGAAAACTTTTTGCCAGTGATTAAGTATTGAAAAGAATATACTAGACAAAGTAAAAAGTACATAATATATAGAATACAAATAAACAATAGCACAGTCACCCAATTATATGAACAACAACATACAAAACTTGTATAGCTTCAAAAACAAGTATTTTAAATATCTACTATAAGAATTTTAAAAGTTTGTTGCTGGAGACTGTGTCCTAATTGCTGTTGTAGTAAGACAAGTGACGTGCAATGTTGATATTTAGATAATTTAGTTTTTAAGCTCTTTTGAATTTGTATTCCATTATTGCTTGATACACCCCTTATATGGTATATTCTTTTATTTAACTTAATATTTACAAAGAACCTAATATAATGACTTTCTTTTGCTTTTACCATTCTATTCATCATCTATCTATGAAGTTGGTCTCATATATTTAGGAATACCTAAATAACAAAGTAATACCAAATAAAAATTGAATTTATTATAAGTTAGATAAAGCATATTTTATATATACTTTCTTTAAAAAATTCATTAGTGTAAACATGATTAACAACTAAAAATATTTATAAAAATTATCTTAGGTGAGGAAAGCTTGAGAAGCACCTCAAGCTTTCCACATCTTGCATCAATAATAAAAACAAAAGAAATAATTCATACATAAGATACCATGCAACAAGTGATAACATAAATATGAAGATCAATTATTAATAAATGAATGAAGGTGGAATATATAGTACAGATCTTAAATCAACCATCTTTCTTTATATGAAAAGTTCAATTCTTATTCTGTTATTGATTTTGATAGTTTTATACAATTTATAAACCACAATTCTTTTAATTTCTTATTACTATTTAATTGTTAAAATTTCTTTAGTATACGTTTTCTTTCAAATCATTTTCAGTTTTGTTTATATAACATTTTTCAGAAATACAATTAAAAATGTATTAGTAAGCATTTTCAGTCAAAAAGATACTTTCAGTTATACAAGCAAATATCAAAAGTGATTTTAAAATTAAATATTTTAGTTATAACCATGGAATTTTTATTTTCTCCATTTCTCAGCAAAAATAAACAATGCTTATTTGTCATTTTACAAGGTGGGTGAAAAACAAACCACACTGTTAAGTAACAGCTTACAGATTGCTATTAATACATCAATTTTTGTCATTTAAACTGCACAAAAGACAATTCAAAATTTCCAAGCACAATTCTTTAATTTTTGTTCCTTAGAATTAAATTAGAGTTTTTGTTCCTTAGACTTCTGAAAAAGCAGAAAGTAATTCCAAGTGAGATCATAAAGTAGAGTTGAAGCACAGGAAAATCTTTCAATATGAGCAAGCAAAAATATTCAGAAAAACAATTTTTAAAAACTTGTTCAATTAACATTAATGATTGGTTTATATTATAATGGTAGAAAAATACTTATATAGAATGGAACTTGTCTTAGCAAGCATAATTCATCCCTAAATTTTATTTATAATGGGAAAAAAAAGGAAGCAAAACAATTTTCTACATAGGATCAAAGCAAAATACAATAATAGCTTACAAAAAAAAAAAAATCTAACAAATTTCTAATAATTTAATTTACAACTTATAATGTATACTTTTTACAAAAGTTGTCCAAGGTATTTGTTTCTGTCTGCATTCCCAAATTTGGTAAAACTGAAACCTAGCATTATTGCTAAATAAATTTGTAGCGTGTATGGTTAATATCTTAGTAAATTGATGCTTTTCAACATATAAGGCACAATATTCCATGCTTCTCTTTCAGCATCTCTCCTCTTTCATGGTAGTTTTATGCTGTAATGAATCAGTTTTACTGATAAAATTTCCATTATTTCTTGCTAGGATACAGAATGCAGTTCTGGACTATGCTTAGGTTTGTTCTTGCATGTTACTGAAATAAATTCCTCCCCCATTGCAAAGTGAAAACATGGTGTTTAATAAAGTGTTTTGTACTTTTTCCTTCTGTCAGTTCAATTATCTATAAATATTTTGTAGATCCACTATAATTTGAGTAGAAAAAACCTCAAACTAACAAACAAGCACTAAACATAGGATGGCAGAGATATGAACAGGACTGCATATCTAACAAGTGCAAAATTCTCATAGTTTATTTTGCTAAATATTGCCTATTAAAAATATCATTTCTTTGTAATACATTTTGCTCATTATGCAATGTTTGACAGTATTATATATATATATAAGATCAAGAAATCATTCACATCAAAATCAATTCTGATATGTTTTCTGCTATAACTTAGATATTACACAAACATTCAAATTTTCAGAAAACTTAAAATTTAATGTTTAAAGTACCATATCTGAGTATAGAGGTCCATGAATAGTAAATGAAATTTAAAAAGTCAATAGTACATATCCCCTAAATACAAACATTAATTAGCATAGCTAACTTCATGATTGAACTTAAAATCTGCAAGCTCTAAAATATTTAACATAGCATAATGAACAAGAGAGAGAGAGAGAGAGAGAAGAAGAAGAAGAAAATATATTGAAGTTTGAATTTGTTAATGGTTTTTATTGAAAGCCTTAATATAAAAAGTTTATAATCATACAATTTTAAAAATCTACTATAAAAAATATTACTTTTTTTTTTGGATTCACTACAAAAAAGATTAAGTTAATTTGAAGTAGACAATAAAAATTTAAAATCAAAATTACCAATAAATATTTATTTTTAATAATGAACATACTAAATAAATGATTAATAGATATTTCTGTAATATTATAAAAGTGAAAATTATTTAATCATTTTTAATATAATTTCAACAAATAAGTAATTTTGTTAAACAAAGAGGATTTTTTTGGATATAAATATTTTTAAAATCTTTCTTAATTGAATTTATTTTATAGTAAATAAATCTCCAAATGAATAAAATTAATAAATTATTCACTTACAATTACTGAAGACACACGTTACTAACTTATGAAAAAAATAATTTAGAAATAAAAGTAATTTATTACAATTTTAAAATTTTAAAATTAAACGATAATGTTTTAACATTACTGATATAATTATCACAAACAAATTGAAATTAGCCAGGTTCATTATATATATAATGGTTTTTAATGTCTTTTTAAAAATATATATTCTGGGGCTGAACAGTGAACACATATCCTGGCATTTTTTTATCTCAAAACATTATTAAAACATATTAATTCAAGAAGAATGAATAACTATTTAACAAAAATATTTTATAATTACTTTTTTTAAATTCAAAACCACATTTAAACAAAACAACACATTATTTGCTTTTTTATCTTATATAATTTAAATAAATATGATTTTTATTCATAAAATTAAAAGAAATTACAGATATATTAATGACTTTAATAACAGAATAACTGCTAATAACAGCATAATTTTATTTTGAAAAATAAAACTGCAATGTGGCAATTTGTTTGAATGTAAGAAAGTATGTTGCAATTTTTTCTTGGATAATATTATTAAATTGTTCAAATATTACATTAAATTAATATAAAACCTTTCATAATTTCTACTTATGACTTTATAAATAGTACAATAGAAAGAGACAAACTTAATCTTTTTTTGATGGTGATTTTTACATATATATAGTAAAATATAATATATGAATACATATTATAAAAAATATGTTAATATAAAAATCATGGTCAAGTAGTTAGTTTTTCAACGGTTAAAGCAATATACACATTCTCAGTAGAAAAAAAAAGTGCTTTAAAAAGCACAAAGTATATTTTATGTTATTGAGTCAATAAATGTACCATTGAAAAAGCATCACATTTTTAAAAATTCCTAACACCTTATTCAGTCATATTTTGGGTAAACGATTTTCTAGATTTTAGTATATTAATAAAAGGAAGTTTTTTTTTTTTAAATTATATAATCTGGAGAATCATAAAAATTAAATTCTTTAGAATTGATTTAGTTCTAAAACTTAGAAGGATTCTTAAATCAACAGAATGTTTACAATGCACATTGCTTAGTGATTAATTTCTAAGTAGTTACAATATACTTCTAAACAGAGCAATGTTTTCAGTGATAAAAAAAATTACCTTATATACTGCTAAAAAAAAAATTTAAAACTTTAAATTTATAATTTTTTCTTGATCCTTTAATCATAAATGTTTTGGATTCACAAACATTTTAAAGAAAAAAAAAGTTTAATTTTGCAGTAATCAAATCTGATCAAGTAATAACACTATATCATTGCCTTAGATAGTTTCAGACCTCCTTAAAGCAAAGAAATACATTAGCTAGGACATTTAGCCAATGGAAGGATGACTCTTCTTTATGACTTATTACTTTAAATATGATTAATAGGAGTGAAAAATTATATAAGAATATAAAATTTAGAATTCTTTTGAAGCACATTTTTTTAAAAATGCAAACACTAAATGTATTTCTTCACATCACAAGTTTTCAATTAATACACTCTGAATACTTGAGTGGAGATACAAGGAAAAGGTTACAAAATATTTTATGACAATAAATTTTAAAGTAATTAAACATGTAATAATTATTTTTAAATTAATAAAATCACAGAAAAATTCTATTTACAAAAATAAAATATAAACTTCAGAAATTAGAATAGCGAAAAGTTCAGATTATTTTTACGGTTTTACCTGTGTCTAGAGATCCCATAGCTACTCCACTGATTGACATTACACCAATGAGTAACCATAAAGTCCTACACCAAGGTATAAGTGTAGTGGTAACTGCCATTACAAAAGTGTATGACAAAAGAAGCATCTGAGTCGCTTTACAATAGTCAAGAAACACACCACCTGTAAATGAAAGTTTTTTATGATTACAATAAAACTGTCAGTTATAAATTGTAGCATAATGTAGTATACAGAATAATGATTTTAAGAGAGCTAAGAGAGTTTAGAATTGTTTTCTAAAGCTCAATAACAGGAACCAACTCATATAAAGATCAAATAATTGGGTACAATGTAAAAAAATTTAATAAATAGAATACATTAAATAACAAGTACAAAAAAATAACAATAGAGATATATTAAAATAATTTTTTAATTTATTATTATTATTATTGGATATTTTGAATGTAATCTTTATATAAAAGGACCCAATATTAATTATTCGAAGTCCACATCAAAATCCTAATTTTTGGAAAGTTTTTAAAATTCATCTTTATTTATTGGTATTTCTATTATCATCACATAGTTACTCAATTAACTTTTCATAGAATTATCCTTGTTACCATTTGTACAATTACAGTTGCAGTACTTTTTTTAAATATTAAAATTGCCCTTCAGTTGGAGTCTCCAAACTTAAATTATTGTGCAGCAATGATGATAAAATAATGATTATCTTTATAGAAAAAAAATTCTAAAAACAACTTATTTTTGTTTATAATTTAAAAATATCCATCTTCAGAAAATATTTAATCCTTTGAGTCAAATCATGAGCCACTTAAAAATAGACAAATTTTAAATAAAATCAAATAATTCTATCGTTATAAAACATTGAAATCCTCAGGTGAAATGATTGATGCCTAGATGACTGAAAAAATGTAATGAAATAATTAAATATTATGTACAAGATGTGGTGAATATGAATAAACTTTTCCTAAGTAGAAAGAAAATGCACTAATTAAAATATTATTTTCCAGACACTTCAAATCTTTACTTCTCAAATGACAAAATAATAAAAAAAAATTCTTTCAACTTTTTTTTTCTATTTCAATTAAAATAATTTTTTGGAAAATAAAATCAAATTATGAGAAAGAATATAATCTTTTAGCTTCAGGGAGATCCTTCAAAATTTAGGCATGTATGAAATTATTAGGATCATTTTCTTTAAAATTAGGAGGAAGAAAGGGGTGGGGTATTAACTTGCCCAAGAATAATCACTCGGAACATATCAGAAAATCCTAGAAATTATCAGTTATATAATTAAGTTCAGGTAAATAAAATGTACTTTGATTGCTTTGAAAACAATATATAATTTTTATTTACAGATCTTCAAACTAACCTACAAATGAACCAATAAGATAACCAATGGATCTCCCAAGATAAATTTGAGATAAACTAGAAGCTTCCACTTGAACAATTTTTTCAAGATCAAGAAGTGTAGGACCTGGAATAGCAGTGCACATACCCTGAAAAAAAAAGTATTTAGTAGCATTCCCAAGTAGAAACTATAATAAACTATAATTTAACAAGCAACACCAACTACTATTTAATTTCCAGCAGAACTCTTGCAATCAAGTGTCTAGGTTTATAGCAGTCACTGCAAAAATAACCTTAGTGGGAAAGATTCATTTGAAATCAAATGAATCTGCAAGAAGTCTCGGTTTAATTTATTCTAGGTACTAATTTGAAACTATAAAAGAGCAGTTAATCTCTCATCTTCTAAGAGCAGTTGCTTGTATCTTTATATACTGTTATATTTTTTATTAATTTTTAAATCTTGACATTTTAAAATGTCATTTCAATTCAAGAAATACCATTAATATCAGTTAAAGATAACAGTTCATTTTTCACTCTATTATATACCATGAAAGTTTATCTGTTTTTTTTTTTTCTTTTTTGTAACAGTTGAGTTTCTTTTTAAAGCTTGGGGAAAGGAATACCTGCTTCAGAAAATTGATGATCAAGCTTCTACATCTTTTTCAAATAGAAATAATTTAAAGCAATATAAATATATATACATAAAAGGGTTTATTTGGGGCTTACACAGTATGGTATGAATATTTAAAAATCTGAATATTCTTACATATATACTTTGCTTTTGTTTTAGAAAGTGTGTGATTATTGAATTTATATATATATATACATTGCTTTATTATGCAGGCATACAAATTATTATTTACTTTAGTGTTGCTCTTTATATATACAATTCAGGGATAACTGGTATTTTCAAGATTCCAATTTTTCTAATAATCTATTTTCAAAAAATTAACTGTAGTAATAAAACATAATTTGGAATATTCAAGAAAAAACTTGAATATATCTCTATCCATCCAAAATACTAAGTTCAACATGAAAATAATCCTTGTACAATAACTTGTTTCTAATGTGATTGCTTAAAATGAAGTTACTTGGTGGCAAGGGTTTTCATAGCAGACAAACAGTACCTCATATTCTAAAGTTTAGAAAAGCAAGACTCCCCCCCCCCCGCTGCCTTTTTTTGCAACTAATAATGAATATGGTAATGTCCTCCTCCCCTCATTTAAAAACCCCAGGTAGAGTATCATGTTCATAACAGATGTAAACAAAAAATCTACAATATTAATAATTGATTACAATTTTCCCCCCTTTCCACTTATAAATATGAGAAAGTTAATATATTATTCGTTCAATGACATTATGGAATTTTATGTACAGGTAGAGAAAATTATTAACAAAGAGCCAAAATTACTCAACATGTCATGTTTTGTTAGTTTTTCATCAGCTTAACAATGCCCAATACTAAACATTTATTTCAGAGCCAAAGATTGTTTTACATTTAAAGTAGAAATTGCCAAAATTTTGTATGTAAAGTACTGTTTGAAGAAACAAGTAAAGAGTTCTTTTGAAAAAATGTTCTTCACAATTTTAAGAAAATAATTCAATTTTTAACTTTTATCAAGATTTCTTTTTTAGAATCATAATGATAATAGTATATCATATTGATTAGAAAGCAGAGAAAGGGGGAAAAAAGAATGCAAGAAGGTATTTTAGACTTTAGCAGTTTTTTTTATATATATATAAGAATTTAAAACATGGAATTTTGGTTCCGTGAGAGCAAGGAATACAGTCTATGCAACTCAGAACTTAAAATTAAAGTGAAGCTGGAGTTCAAGCAATTAGGAAATTACTTTTAAAACATACATTAATAAGAAATTATAATATAAACACACATATATTAGCATTATATGTACACTAAAAGACAGTATAGAAATAATAAAGATAAACTAAGTTGTATTTTTTTTTTTCAAATGGGGGGTGGTGGGAGACTATATATGAGTAACAGTATGTATTACAAATTGGATACATATTTTGAAATAAATTTATGCTTGAATAAATGTTAATAAAATATTTTTAAAAACTCCACAGGGAATAAAAAAAATAAAAAAACAAAAACAAAAAAAAATATGTATAGTTAGATAGTTAATTGACTTAATGCAATCCTAATATGTTAAGTACATTAAGACAAATATAAAACATTTAACTACAAAAAAAATTCAATAATAATAATTTACTAGTGCAAGAATTGCCAAGTACACCACAGCAGTTCTCAGTCCCCGTTCCACTTTTTCAGATAGTTCCAGCATCTACAAATTTACAAACAGATAAGAATAAAATTAAAAAAATCATTATAAATCCAAGTAATGCTGAATCTTTGAGTAAAAATCAGATATCGCAAAAATTTATTCTTATTAGGATTGGGATATATGAAAAAAATTCATTCAAGTCTTACTATTTAAATAATATTTATCTTATATTTCAGTTATACAAAGCAATATTACATATATAGAAAAATACTAAAAAGTACAATTTTTGGCCCTTCAACTGGCTGAAATGGAGAAAGTCATGTAAATGAGTTTTGCTAATCACAATTGGATCATAGGAACTCATTATTTATACATTCAATGGCCATTCTGACAAGGAGATTCAGATGCTCCATATTGCCTGTCAAAACAGGTTAAAAAAATATCAAGGAATAAATAGCTTGCCGAAACTGTTTAGGTGTCAAAAAAATAGAGCATTCGTTTACAAATAAGTAAAAAATTAGTTACTGTAAGCTAATTGTATTACTAGAAAAGACAACTCTAATCAAAACATAAAATTTTGTTTAATTATAACCAAACATTTACTCAGTTACTCAAAATACAGTTTAATTTGCATTATTATTCCAGAAAGTCAAGAATCAATCAAATATACTCACAATAAATAACATCACTATTTATAGGTAAATATCTTTGCTTTCTAGAGGCAACTGGATTGAAATCAATAAAATAGTTTTCTGATTCAAAATTCATCTACTTTAATAATAATTTATAAGTTAATTCATCTACAATCATCTTTAATCTAATTAATACTAATTAATTCAAATAAAATACTAATTAATTAAGGTAGAAGTCATATTTTTGAGCTGTATTATTATCCAGCATAATGAAATATAGATATTATCAAACTATGAAATTTGCTCACATCTTATCCAAATCATAACAATAAATATCACAGCCAAATCTCTAAAACAAAAATAGGTACTTTTCCATTAGCCAGATGCCAATGAAAAATTGCTAAAAAAATTTGATGGAATTATACATTATTTTGCAATTTTTTGCTTTAAAATAACTATAATAAATCTGGCAGAATTCTACATTATTTGACGATTTTGCGCTGATGCCCTGCTAATAGAAAAGTACCCAAAATTAATTCATACATATAGATAATTATTCGTTGTACAAACATTCATAACTTAGAAATTTTCTTTTTAGCAATTTTTCTATATTTGGCAAAAATGATTGACATAATATGCAACAACCAAAATCTTTTCATACTTTCCCAAATTTCTTTAAATTTTGAAATCATCATTTCAAGGTTTAAAATTTCGATAACACTAATCAATTGGTAACAATAACACATTTGGCAAAATCAATTACCTTTACATATCTTTTTTTTTTCACATAAAAAGAAAAGAATGAAAACAATTATTACAGGAGTATTTGTAATTTCTTTGAAAAATAATTTCTTATTTACAATTATCCCTTAGCAGTAAACTTATATCTTTTTCATATGCATTTTTTGGTACTTTTCTGTTAGTCAGGCGCAAGCAAAAAATCGCTAAAGAAATTTGACAGAATTCTACATTAATTGGCCATTTTTTGCTTGCGCTCGGTTAATGGAAAAATACCAATTTTTTTTATAATTTGCTAAACAATGATACACATCAAGAATCAAAATATCAAAAGTTTGTCACATTTTATCATTCATTAGATGGTTTTTCTTCAATACATTCATTTACATTAAATTTATCAACCTTTACTCCTTGGCCTTGGCAATTTTTTAAAATTTTACTAGTAAGGACTATGAGATTTTTATTTGCACCGTAATGCTGTGTTGACTTGTTTAATGTAAGCTTTCATACTTATTTTGAATTTAAATTTTGCCTTTGATATTCAAATCAGCCATTTCATTTTACTTTCATAATTCAAATACAATTAGCATTGATTTAAGATAGCTCAAATCCAAACCAGATAGCTTAATTGTCCTTTAAAACTAACCAAAATAAAAAGCCATGATCCCCTATTCCATTAAAAAAAATGAATAGGGATGTTTCTTTACTGGGAAAAGTGAAGAACCCAATGGATGTCAATCATTAACGATGGTTGAAAATAAAAAATAAATATTTTACATAAAAATTAAAAACATTAAATAAACGTAATAATTTTAATAATTAAAAACAATAATAAACGTAAACTGTAAGGAAAAAAGAAAGAAAAACTTTACAAAATAATGAACGGAATTTAAGGAATTAATGATTACAAACATAA
Source organism: Argiope argentata (assembly GCA_026289955.1). Classification (NCBI taxonomy): domain Eukaryota; kingdom Metazoa; phylum Arthropoda; class Arachnida; order Araneae; family Araneidae; genus Argiope; species Argiope argentata. Next base: position 1,347,284 of record JAOUZG010053381.1, on the reverse strand, counting down.
ACATTAGGAAATAAAATAAGTTTGATTAATTTAATTTCAAAATTAATAATTTTGTTTATTAATTTAAGTGAATGAAATATTAAAAATATAGAAAGAAAATTAATATATTACAAGGATGACAACATTCAATTCGAAATTCGTGTATCCGAGTAATATGGGGTGCCCAATTAAATGATGTAGTGATCACATCAAATGAATATTTTTATATATGTTTGAGACCAGAATATTTTGAAAATATAAAAGTACATAAAAACATAAAAAGCTTCTTTCTTCGATTTTCAAAAATATTGATTTGTATTGGAAATTTTTTCATCAAAATTTTACATTCTTAACCATAGAGCCCATTTTCTTAATTTTTTTTTATTAATGAAACATATACTATTTCCATTTACATATTTAAGTTTATACACTGAATACTAAAGCCATGAGCAATTAAAAATTCATAATATAAGGAAAAGTAAGAACTATATTAATATAAATAAACTTTTATAATCCTGAATATGATGTAAACTTGGAAAATATATATGTGATGTTGTTTTAAAGATCTTGTTTTAATATTTATAATCAAGATTAAATAATAAAATTATACTTCAAATTAAAATTTTTTGAATTTTTAAGATTTCTGTCTTATGAGGGTTAAACACAAATGTACTATTAATCAACTGTGACACGACTAATGGTAGTTTCAGACGCATTGACTGATAAACAACATAAGTAGCTTTATATATAAATTCTTGAAAGTACAATCCATTAATACTCATAAATAATAATTTTAAAAAATTGGTTAGTTTCTGTTAGTCGTATACAAGCGAAAATCGCCAAATAATGTAGAATTCTGCCAAATTTCATTGGCAATTTTTTGCTTGCATCCAGCTAATGGAAAAGTACCAAGAATTCTGATCTTTATAGAAAAATTAAAATATATTAAGAAAAATATACAGTAATAATAAAATTTATCATAAGTAATCATTACAAAAATTTCTACACATTTTTTCCATTCTTCAGGATGTTATACCTTCACATAACAGCAAATAGCATTTATATATATACAAGCTTTAGTCACAATAGATCCATTAAAGGATCTAATCTGAATCTTCAACCATCAAATCTTAAAGAAAAAAAATTAAGGTATTAACTTTTTTTTATTCCCCCTCCCTTCATCCAATATTATTGTAAATCAAAAGGAATGTCCTTCCTGAAAATTGTGTACTTTAGAATATGATACATCTTGCATTTAGTTATCATAAATTGAAATCCTCTTTAACCAAATAGAGCCAAAACTTGATACCTATTTACAATTTTTCTGTTTAGATTACAATTCTATATTGCTCATGTTAGCTTGATTACATTATGAATAATCATCTTTAAAATGGAAAAAAAAACAGACAATTTACACTTGACAAGACTTATTCCCAAGTTTGATACAGATCAATATCTCTAATGATAAAACCAAATACAAATAATTCCATACCATAAATAAATAATGATAAAACCATATACAATCAATTTAAGCATTTCATTCAACTTCAAGGTCTATAATTTTATATAGAATTCATTTGTCATGCAGCCAGCAATTATCTTTCAGTTCTACCCTATGTCTTCTATGTCCTTTATGAGCCAGTTCTCATCCTTGGTACTGGCCAGGTTTTTATCATTGCACTCCCTATGCTTTTGGTTAAATTATTTATAAAATGGGAATGACTTCCCTTAGCCAGATTCCATTCAAAATTTCCATTCAATTGATGCGTAAAGCTCACATATGAAATTCTTTTCATGTAGCTCATATATATTTTGAATAAAATGTTGATAGATGGTCGGACCTAATTTCAAATTCGATTAAAATCTGGAGATTTATCAAAATCTCTAGGTCAAATGTTTCCGAATAGACAACTTTCGATTTGTACATTTTGTTTACAAAAATAAATAAATAAATCGATTTTTTGGAACTTTGTTTCATGTTTTACAATTTTAAATCCACCTTCGATAATAAGCATGTCTTATTTTATCATAATCTCATTTTTAGAATTTTATATTCATCTATTTTAAGTAGCTGACATATAGTTAAGAAATAAAGTGGATAAAGCCCAAATAGTGGCAAAATTTTATTTAATATACATAACCAACGGTGTTTTTAGAAGATTCTTAGCAGCACAAAAGAATTATGCAATATTGCACAGTATCTTGTACTAGTTAGAAAATCAGAATTCAAAATTAGGCGCAATAAAATGAGCCGCTATAAATTATCTTCACAGCGCATGTGCAAACTTTACTTGCAGAATTCGTCAACTATTTTAATAATAAAGATTACAGTCGATAAAAACTAACCTTATCTTTAGACTTCAACCTTTTCCATAAAACGAAACTAGTGCGATATGATAACTGCAGAACTATGCTGTGGGTACCGGCAATTTAAATGCATAAAACGGAATCGGAAGTAAAATAAACAAATAAGAACATGCGGATAGGAGATGACCGACGTGTGGTTCATAATGATTGGTCGAAACAATGAAGCCATTCAGGAAGGCTGAATTTTGCAAATAAGCTGTTTTACAATCTATCTTATGCTTGAATAGAACCGAAAATCGCACGAAAACAAAACATAGCATATCTCTGTTTGAAACTTATGATTTGAAATTTAAATTCTTATTCTCCATTGTTAGAGTTTGAGAGTAAAATTAAACCCATTTTATTTCTCCTTCAGCTTTTGAGCTGTTCGGTTTTGCTAAGTTAAAAATAAGTGGAAGAATGCAAATACTAGTTTTTAGAACTGTAAGGGCCTAAGTGTAATAAATATCAATAGAACTTTCTTAAAAATCAATCTTCTCTTAATTTGAAAGATCCTCCCCCAAATAATTTCCATTCATTTCATGAAATATTTTATGACTGTTATAGCAATACTGATAAATAGGACAGCTAAATATAATAATTTATTGATAGAGAGAAAATCAATGCTTCTTTAATATGCATTGTATAATTACCTGATGATTTGTGGCAAATCAGTAATACATTATATTGCAGGCAGATTCTTACTGCAATGTCTTTAGATTTTAACGAAACTTATTAATCAAGTCTTAAATGAATTTGCATTCACATTTTAATAAATTGTTGATAATAGAGGATAATACTAGAGTATATGTCTCAATTTTACATCTTTGAATTAAAATTTACTCAATTTTAGTATTTTTTATATTAGATATAATCGAAAATTCCTAGAAACTATGTTTTACTATATAATAAAGGAACCTTGCTTCAAAACAGTACTGAAATTGGAATGCTTATTACAAAATATTAATACACGGGGGGGAGTAACATACGGAAATATAAAAAATATTATCAAAGAAGAATGCCACATTCTGCTCATGTTATTCAATCGAACTTACACAATTAATATTTGAACCCTTGATAAAATTAATATCTCGGGAAAATTGAAGTAGTTTCTCTTTATTTGACATTCTTTATTTTTTCTAGTTACACTGTGGTGATGTATTCTTAGAAATTGATTTTGGTAAAATTATCCGCAAAAAATATAAAGAGGGAGCATTATAAATATGTATTTTTGATTTGGTCATCCAAGTTAACACGAAAGCAAGAAAAGAAAAAGAGCTAGATAAATAAAATTTGTATCTAGGTTAAGAAGCTAAAATGTGGATTGAATCATATTTGGAATGAAATCTGTTAAGTAGTTTACTGCCTGTCGGTCTATACACTTGAATATATGTAAACGCCACTAAACAAATTTTTTAAAGATATATTTTTTTGAATGCATCTGTAATTCTTTGTCAAATTTGGTTTTCAATCAGTCTGAAAAAACATATTTTTGGAAAATGTCCGTCTTAAGTTTGAGACAAGGACAGCTAAAAAACGCTTTGAGATAGTCGGCTGAAATTTGGTATACGATTTTTGCATCAAATTTGGAGATTTTTGTCAATTTTCAGTGAAATCTTTTTGAAAGAAATTCGTCTGTCGGGCTGCTCAAATGTAAATTAACACGATAATTATAAAACGAAGAAATCAAGATAGATAAAATTCGTTATATGTATTTAACACCTGTATTATACATATATATCTTAGTTTAAACCAAATCCAAAAAAAATTGGAAGTCTGTCAGTTTGTACTTAAAGAGGCAGAGAGATATGATATTTGTCAAATTTTTACCCAAACTTAACAGAGTTGATTGTCTCTCATTCACTAGTAGCGATAAATTTTAACTTAAATTTATCGCTTAATTAAAAGCGATAAATTTTAACTTAAAGTGAGATAAATGTTGAACGATTTTTTTGTCTTTATTGTTATTTTAAAAATAAATCAGATTATTTTCTTACATTTTTTTTCTTGGTAATTTAAAGACCATGTGTTGCTTAAAATGCTATTAATTGAGAAGGTGTAAAGTCGAAGACAAGAATTTGTTTGGAGTGCTGACAAAAGCTTGAAGATAAAGAAAACAGCGAGAAACTGGTCAAAAATATTGTTACAAGCAGACGAACGCTACTGAAATCGCGGAAGGGAAAGCGATAGGTGACGGAGTCAAAGAGCTTGGCGCCAGCTGGGTTGGTTTGGCGAAAGGAATAGTCTGGCAGCCGCTGGATTTCTCCCGGGGATTTCCGAAGCTTCGCGTCTCTTTCGCCCGGCTATGTAAGGGGCGTGCTACCGTATTCGGCAGTTCATCTCTCTCGGAAGAGAAGCGTTTCGCTGGACTAGCGAATTCTCGCTTGTTATTAGTGAGCTGTGTTTACGTATGCTGTTAACGTTGTGTTATTGAGCTCGCTGTGACTTACTGTTTACTGTGCTATACGATAACTGTTTTCATTGGGCGTAAGGCTTGCATTTACGATGTAAGTGACAGTTGATTGTTGGATTGTTTTTATCTGAAGTTTTACTTTATCACGTCATCCTGTAAATAAATTTGTTTATGCTGTCCTCAAGTAAAGTCCATTCAATCCGAACCCGCTACGCTAAAAAGGTAACAGTGTAAAGCTAAGAAACTAAATGTATTTAAATCCAATTTAACTTTTGATTAAAAATGAAGAAATTACTTTATTGTCACGAAGAGGAAAACTGGGCCTGAAGGTATGAAGATACGAGGCAGTTGCCCTCGGCACCTATATAAGTGGAGCCCCCTATATCGAAAAAATTTTATTTTACGTTTTCTTCTTTAATAAACATTCTTCATTACTAAAATAGAGAAGCAAGGGGAGGGGGTGCCAAAGACCAAAGAAATTTTTGTCCCGGGCCCCAACTAGGCTAAGTCGGGCTCTGTATGCAAAGAATAATAAATCCCAAAATAATATGATATTAAGTTTATTAGCTTTCAGCAACTCGTAACATGCTGGCCAAGAAATTAATCCCACTGTTTGTGGAACTCCCAAATTATACCTTTTCAAAAAAAAAAAAAAAAAAAAAAAAAAAATCAAAAAATAAAAAAAAATAAAAAAGTTTCTGGAAAGCTCTAGAACATTATTAAGAAATTAATACCAATAAATTTAAATTCAAGTCCATTCGTTAATGTATATCTGCTTGGCCGAGATTCGAACCATCGATCCTTTGCTTCGAAAGCTCGTAGCTTACCTGTCAGCACAGCTCTTCCTTTTTGCGACAATATCAATGGAGAAATAAAATAAATCAACAAATCAATGAAGAAATAAAATAAATCAA
>JAOUZG010053381.1:1322871-1336876 GCA_026289955.1 Argiope argentata | reverse complement strand
ATAAATCACGCTCGTGTACGAGATGAATTATTATACGTATGAACCTTTAGACAAGAGCAACGCAGGAAACCTTTAAAAGAATATTTCTATCAGTGATTTATTATCCATCCACTCGGCACGGAGTTGTCAGTGATGCATTACCTTTATGATCCTTTATTTATTAAATAGGAAAAATGGAATGGATCAGGAAATAACATTTTAGAAGGAAGTTACTATGAATTAAATTATGACAAAACTTTAGAAATGAATTACGATTGAAATTAAGAGTTTAACACGCATACATATATGTAAAGAAAAAGAAAACTTAAGAAACATAAAAATTCCCTATTTTTATGAAACTTTTCTAATTTTCCTGGATTTTCGGAATTTTTTTAGACATTTAAAAAATTTTCTATATTATTTCTGGGTACTTTTCCGTTATCCGAGCGGCAGTGAAAAGTTGCCAAATAATGTTAAACTCTGCCAAATTTTTTTGGCGATTTTCCGTTGTTATCCGTTCGGCTAACGGAAAAAGTATTAAATAATATAGAGAGATAACCATAATTAAATGTACTAGAAAATATTATGTAAATTTCATGAAGAGTGTACATATAATTTTGATTTTGGGGTTGTTCTTTCACCTGAAACACTGCGCAATTAGAAAACAACACTACACTACATGTAGAGCATATTTAACATGATTGAAGGTTAAACATGAGCAATACTCAAATTCACTATTGGAGGATATTTTAAAAGCATTTTTGGTTTTTTCCTAAACAACAATTTTGTTGTTTAGGAAAAAACCAAAAATGCTTTTATGCAATGCAAAAATGCTTTTAGGAAAAACCAAAATGCACCGCCGGGCCATTTTCTTAACAATTAATAACCCCCCCCATCAAAACAAGTGTTTACATTTTTGACTATTAGAATATCTTCTCTATACTTTACATACGATAAATTAAGAATGAAATATTACACATTAAAGTAACCATAGGTAATGTTTTTATCGCCAAGGACGCACAGCCTTTTCAGGATATGGGGCCAAAATATGGAAAGGGATCATGTTAAGGACCAAAGCAGCACGTGAATGTTAAAACATGTTATAAACGTGAAAAAACTGTTTTTATTATGGCAATACGTATGAATTACAATTATTACTTTATTTTACTCATGCATACATTATGCAATAAATAAATGAATAAAACACAAACATTATAGATATGATTAATTTACTTTATATCCAACAAAAAGATTCCTGCTAAAAAGGTGGCAAATTTGAAATAGAATAACAGAGCATAATTATAAAAAGAAGAATTTTGAGACAAAAATTATCAAAATTAGAAAAAATTAATGAGATGGCTGGGACTGAATATTTGAAGTTATTGATTCTATATTGAGATTAAGATTGGTTGTTGCAATACGTAGAACAGAAGAAAGGTTCTCATCTGATATTCTATTTCTTATATTTGATTTGTTTAAATTCATTAGGGAGAAAGTTTGCTCACAAATAAATGTAAGTGCTGCCAAAGAAAGTTACACATGCCGCTGCATTTTGCTTTAAACACAAAAACTCATTGGGTAAGTCTATAAAATTCTAATATCGGTTTTTCTTTGAACTGATATTTGAAAAAATCAGAATTCTGTAAATCAATCAAGGCTAACTGCACACTCTCAGCCACTAGATTTATATCAACAGAAAGTGGAGAACAAAATTAATCGAATTTTGTTTGGCACTTTTCAGAATCTGAAAACTGATCATCAAATGTATTACGCAATATTTGAATTTGATCCTCTTACAACATTTTCAAGTGTGGAAATTTTTCACGTCCGCGAGCTTCCTATACGAAAACTCGTACTCGCAGGTAGCCACGAAGGGAACTAACTGAAAAGCCGCGTAATAAAAAGTATATAAACTTAATGAACAACTATAAATTATTTATTCTGATGTAGAATCATTTTCGTAACAGAATTTTTTCCCTCTTTATTTGAAAAAGCCTCATTTCATTTTAAATTGCCTTATTTTATGAACAACATTCGCGGGCCAACTTCAAAGGCTAAGTGGGCCAATTTTGACTCGCGGGTCATAGGTTGGGCATCCCTGTTTATCGGTCTCGAACATTCAGCATTTGTTGCCAAATAGAAAATGACAAAAGGTTTTATTAATCGGTTAGAACTGAAAATTCTTATCTACATTTCAACATATATGTATGTAGAAATTAGCTATAATTTGCAGAATTCTTCTTTAAATTAAATAAAAACATTAGAATTTTATGATAAAATGTCGTTTCATTTCACATTTATACCACAGAAGAAAAAAATCGTTTGATTTTTTTCAATAAATGTTGAATTGAAACAGTTTCCGAGGGCACAGATAACAGGAAATATGTCATAATAGTGGGCATTGATATAGTTTAATCATAAGAGAAAAAAAAAGTTATTTTAATAATTATCATTTTCTATCCGGCAAAACCCCTCAACTCTCATTAAATGTGCTTAATATGTATTTCTTTAATTTAATTAAAAGTTTATAATTGGCAATATATACTATTTTCATAAAATCGGTAACATTAAAAATGCCTTTGTGTTATGATCTCATAATGCTGCCTGAATGTAGTTGCTAGTAATAATACAGAATGATGTATGGACAGAATACATGGAGCATATCAAGCGATACACAGCAACAGAAAGTTAGAAAAAGTTGTCCTATCGATTTCTAAAAAAACAGTGGTGTCGAAATTGTAATAATATACCCCTATCACCGAAAATAATTAAAGAAAATTATTTTCAAAAAATTAATTTTTAGCACAGATAGTTTGGTTCTGATTGTAATTTTATAATTATTAAAGATGACCGAAATTAATTTTCAAAAATAGTTCTACCTAAAAAATTGGAATGGAAATGAGAACATAAATGGGAAATAAAAATTTTGTATTGGCAAGTCACTATTAAAAACTTCTAAGAAGATTTTTTAACTTCAAAGATTATATATGGTAAGCGTGTCCCCTCCCCCCCCCGAGAACAAAATAACACTGAATCTACTAAATCCGAACACTTTATTTTGACGTTATTATTATTTTTTAAATAGAATTTCCGTTTAAGCGTAAACCTTCTTTTTCGAGAAAAAATAATAATTCATTCTGATTTGTTTTCATTTGTATAATAATTCGTTTTTAAAAAATTGTAATAAAGATGAGTGTATAAAAAAGAGAAAAAAAAGAATGAAAAAATTCAAAAAATAATGATACCAAGAATGAAGAACATAAATTTTGTTCGTATTTCGAATCCTGGAATGACTAACCGAGCATTTGGTTTCTTTTCCTTGTGAATTCTGAATTGATTACCTAATAGCATAACTTTCTTTGATTTTTTCCCTTTCCATTCCAAAGTATTCTTGAATATAACGTAAAACTGAAAACATTATGCATTATTAAAAGTTAAAATTCATTATATTTATTTTCTGGGATGAAGAAAACGAATTTGCAATTAATCAATTCTTATATATATATACATGTAAGAACAGAATTTCAAGTTCCTAGAATAGAAGAAAAAGAATATGTAATTAATCAATTCTTATTATCAATATTCATGTAAGAACAGAAAACAATCTGTATATTATTTTTATATTATTGATCACCTTATTATAAATTACTTTGCAATAAGTACGTCTGTTTATGGAGACATATTTTTGAAAAATCCCTCTAAGGAATTATTTCAGTTCTGGATCAGTGTGATAACAAATAATGAAAATATTTATCTAAGTATTCTGTATTAATTAATATCCTGCATAATATAAGAAATTGGGTAAAAAAATTGTAAAAATTGCAAACAAAAAGAAAACAATATAAAAAATTCTGTTGCACATATTTCAATTATTTTTTATACACAACATACTTGTAGCTGGGTGAAGGAAATGTACTAGAATCATATGTTCACTTTCAAAAAAGTTATTGTTAATTTATAGTTATATTTATATAGCATGTATTTTTAAAGGTTTCACAAAATTCGTCTACATTAGCCTACTCTAAAACAAAAACTAATCAGTTCAAAGTTTTTATCCCTAGTTCATTGCCTTTCGAACATTAAAGGTAACATAATGCAAAATTTCAAGGTAATGTATTAATAAGTATTTAAGACATCAGGTTTTGGGTATGAACACTTTTACGAAATTCAAGTTTAAAAAATTATTTAATGTTTTCATTCGTCTTCTACTAAAACTGCTTTGTAAACATAAACTGTTCAAAAGCAGCTGTAATTGCCACAACTTTTGGCATAAAAACTACTCAAAATGTATTGTAATACACATAGATTGCTTATAGAACATATTATAAAATAAAGTATATTCCATGTAGCCATGTATTTGATAAAATATTGGTAACATTCAACATTTGGCTGATACTTTCTGTTTCGTTTCTAGCTACAGTAGTTTATAAAATTCACATATCTCAATTTCTATTTATCGTAACATTAAAACATAGATTTAGAAATCAAAATAAATATGTTTTAAAATAAAACGTAAAACAAATTTGCTAATTTTGACTAAAAAACTGTCTTTTAAACGCAAACAGATACCATAAAGTATATATTTTTTAAATAAGCTTCTGCATATTTTTTTGAATGAACATAAGTTTTTTTTAATTAAATGCATTCGATAAAACAAAACTTTTGATAATTTGGGAATCCTTTGATTTAACGTTTGATCGATCACTGAAACTATACTATATTATAAAAAGACATCTATTACACCGTTTACCTATGTATGGATGCTAATATTACACAAATAATGGCGATTTATACTACTGCGGCATTTCAAACATTTTGATTTGTTTATAAAGTTCAGAGATTTTGAATAATATAAACTTTGTAACAAACCTAAATGTGTAAATTATTAAAAAAATATTTATTGCCGGAGTATGAATTGCTTTGAAATAATCACTAAATTGTGATATAACAATAAATTCATTATTTATGGTTTCTTTAATCTACGGAGGTCTAAAACGTTAAGATTCAATATCTAAGTTCGATTTTTTTGACGGTTGCTGTACTATGTATACGAGAAAACGAAATGTCCAGAACAAAATTAGCATTTTTGAAACGTGTTATTTATTATTATTAATTTTGGATATTATGTACTGGCATACAATCAACATATAAACACTTAAGGCAGTTAAGAAACAGAAGTATCTTTTAAATGTAAGTACTTACCAGCCATGGTGAATATAAACTATATTAAATTTCAGGATGTTTTAATCGAAGTTCCTAATTCAATATTATGAGAACAATCAGTTCGTTCTTCCTTTAATCGATTGTTGGTTTCGCCGTTCCAAAAAAATTAACGCCAACTTTTTTTCTGTCAAGCACTCAGTTCCCAGAATCATTCGTGATTCGTTGAAAAACTGTTATAGGGTTTAAATTCAGACAGTACAATCCATCTAGAAAGACTACGCATACGCAGAAACTATACTGTAGACCAGAATTTGCTATTGTCTACTTTTTCAGCGCTTGCGCAATCTTCATTCTGGGAATTGGTGATTTATCAGCTTATCCACGATTTCAGCAGCGCTAACGTTTTCCACGGCAGTATTGTTTCTTTTTTCCCCACTGGATTTCGGGTGATACTGAATTCCAGGGATATAGAATCAAGTCTTGATGACGCTAATTTGTTTGAATTTTGAAGCTTACTTATTGCTAATTGTTGCACGGCTGTGCGTGATAAACACTGCGTGATGTGGTATGCGCAGTAACGCATTCTTTTTGGACTAATGCATGGATTTGCTTAGCGTATACTTAGCAAAAAGAACAAACAACTCGTTTAGTGATGAGAAAATTATAATGAGCTATGTGATTTTGGAGCCTTTTTCGTTTCTTTTAAAACTGTCTTAACTCAAACGAAAGTCAAAATGGAATAATAATAATAAATTAAGAAGAAATAATAAAAGAGACAAATATAAATAAATGAATAAGAATAAGAAAGAAAATTAAAGTGGGAATTGTGGCGCTAGCTTCATAAGCCAGATAACATCTACGATAACGAAGTCGACTTTTGTATTATGGTCATGTTACTCGGCTACTGGCCCTAGCGTCACAGATTCGTATCGCGACCTTCAATCGGTACAGAATCATTTGCACAATTTGTTGATTAATTTTTCATCTTTTTTCTGAATTTTCAATTGTTATTATTCAAACATTAAAAATTAATGCTTGTTTATATATATTTTTTATTTATCACGTATTAAATTTTAATTACAATATTTTTCAAACTTCAGCTGTAATACTGTTGATATTTTGAAGGTAATTGAAAAATAGACTCTATGGAGAAATAAGTCAATGATCATGAAAGAAAAGGAAGAATATGTTTAAAAAATTATTACTTATTATCATGTCAGAACATGATGTTGTTTTTCGGATGAGGTATTTAGCTTCAACAAAAATGTGTGGGCAATGAATTGAAATTTTATTATCTGCACAAGCATCTCAAAATATCAACTTTTAATAACGTGTTGCCATCGCATTTACAAAAGCCCCGATTTTAAAAAAAATCAGTTTATAACTACAGCAAATAAAATCTTAAAAAATGTCATTTTGAGCACGCGATTATATGAAATGAAATAAATAGGAAATGTGATATTTTTTTTAAACAATCAATGCGAGACAAAGTTTTTTGGGCCGTTTGCAATACAAAAGTGACTCGTTCAATGAAGCGATTAAAATGGATAAAAATATAATTTAACTCGCACGAGCACGTGATGTTTGGATATTCAAGAAATGATGTTTGGACATGATACGTTGAAATATTCATAGCAGATTTCATTTTTATCTTTATTCTATTTCATACAAACTCTTGCTGAAAATTGCATTGTTATATGTTTAATATTCCATAATGGTTGACTTATTTTTTAATTTGAATTTTCGTCAAGAAACACGTTGATAAAAGCAAATTGTTTCATATTAACGCGCGACCTATTCGTGCAAATTAAATTTTATTTTTATTTTGCGTGAAATAAATTGTTGAAAAATATGATTAAATTATTTTTTTTTAAAAAAAAGATAATTAAAAATGGAAATTTAATTTGTTGATTAAAACATTAACATCAATTTTGAATATTTTCGAAAGTTATAACGGAAAAAGGCCAAAATTTCACTTTGTTTTCAATTGATTAAAATTTTAATTAAAAATTTGAAAAAAATTACTCTGAGGTGCACATTTTCGGCCTCCGATTTTTACATGTGTCAAATTTGGTAGCTGTAGGGTGGACAGTGTGGTCTGTAGAATGCTGATGGTCTATAGAATGATGGGTATAATTTACTTCACAGGTAATTTAAACGTGTAGTGTAGAAAAACTTATATAAAGATTTAAATGAAATCTGCTGTGCATATTTCAATATATCATGTCAGAATATCATTTCTTGAACGGCCAAGCACCACGTGCTCGTGTGAGTTAAATTATATTTTTATTCATTTCAATCGTTTTCATTGAATGAGTCACTTTAGTATTGCAAACGATAAAAAAAAACTTTGTCTCGTATTTACTGTTTAAAAAAAATACATTTTCTATTTATTTCATTTCGTATAATCACGTGATCAAAATGACACTTTTCTAGGTTTTATTTGATGTAGAAATTAACCTATTTTTTAAAATCAGTGCTTTTGTAAATGTGATGGCAACACGTGATTAAACGCTGCTTTTTTGAGATGCTCGTGTAAATGAAATTTCAATTTTTTGCCTACGGATATTTGTTGACGCGAAAAATCTCATCCCAAAAAGCACATCATCTTTTTTTGACATGATAATAATTCTCAATTTTAGATAATTCCATCTCTTGCCAAATAAAATCAGTCATTTCTATCTTTAAAATCATTTTTTCTCCCGCAAAATGATAGTGAGAAGAATTTTAAATTAGTATAAATTAAAGGTATTGAATAGTTATTTTAGATTACATCCGATATAGAATATACTTTTCGTTGAAAAATAGTTTTACAAAAATTCAATAATTGAAGATAATTAGGAAAGACATTAAAATAATTTTATGGCAAGAAGCAATAATTTCTTATCATTTCAAATATATTCTCTACAGATCAGTTCATTAGTACGGTCAGGACTCACAATTCGTATTTCTTTATACTCCATAGTGTCTGAGGTAATTGGGAACAAACTGAAATAATTATGGACATTACTGTAATTGACACGAAGTACTTTATAAATTGACTGAAAAAATGGCTATCTTTTTATTAATTCTAGAAAATTATCACAAAAATGATGTTCATTTTCCATCTCATACTGTCTTTTTAAATCCGAGAAAATGACAAAAGATTACTATTTTTTTCCCAATTACCCTGACTGATCCTATTCAAAGAAAAATGAATGTAATGATAAGTAAAGTATCTTTTCTGAATTATGAAAATTTGACGCAAATATAAAGTTTGAAAGATATTTCATTAATTGATTTAATTTGCATTTCAAATCGAATTCATTTGCACACTAAAATGCAGACATTTTTTTATTTCTTGCGTCCTTCAAGGTTTGAAATCTTATATTTTCAGAATATCAAGATCGAATTTTTCAATTACAAGATATTTTGTTTTCGAGGAAGAAAAAAAAGAACCGAGTAAAACAAAGAGAAATAGGAATATAATCCATGGAACTAGTTGCTATGGTAACCATTTCTTCCCCTTTTTGCCAGCTATATCGCCATTGGCGCGTTTCGTATTCTGCCACTCGCAGTAAGCGGTGGCTTGGCGTTTTCCCGTGTGTCGCCAAGATTCTAAGCCTTCTTGTTGATGATTCAACTCGGCAGTTTTGGGAGAGAACTATGTTAATTACAAAAGTAAATAATCATCTAATTCCTTATCTTTATAACCTGTTTATATCTGATATATCCATGCTACCATAGTTCATCAGTTCCTGATAAAATTCAGGTATGTTATCATTTCTATTCAATCAATGTCTTTCCCATTCAAATTACAATGCCTAGTATTTACACTGCGATATCGATTTCTTTTCGTTCTGTTGGATGTTCCAGGGTTTCCGTTCTAGGAAATTTTGAGATTTCGAGGAATTCGCATCTCTAGAATTGAACACAGAATTATTTTTGTCACACAAATCCTCTTGATAGTGTTTAATGATATTTTACAATTCTTCGGCAATAAAGGGTGCTGCGTATATAGGCTGTTGTTGAAATGTATAATTCTATTGTTGAATATAATAATTAATTATTTCTTTTAATTACGAATTTATATAGTTAATTTGTCTAATTAATAATTCCACATATAAAATAACAATTCTATCAATTAATTATTAACAGACGATTAAATAGTGAAATATTAAATAGTGTTTTTTATATATATATTTAAATAAGAATAAAGTTTACATTTAAAAATTTTTGGATTTAAATGGGAAAAATTTTGCTAATTTAACTAATAAAGATTTATCACATTTAATTGCGCAGTTGTGGTTATTTATATTAAATAATTTGTATATGTTATTAAAATTTTTGAATTTATTTCATTGCCTAGTAAAATTCCAGTTACATTATAATGGAAAAAAATACGCACAATGTAAATCTTGACATTGTTTATAGATGGAACGTCATATTTTATAGATGAAACACCTGAATTACTTATATAACATAATTATAAAATTTATGAATTAACAGAGAAAAATGGGTATTTTTAAAATTAGTTCCAAAACACGATCAAATAAATAATATGTCTATTTTTCATCTCGTACGAACTTTTTACACCTTTTGACATCTGAATAAATTATATAACATAATTATATGATTTATAAATTGACAGAGAAAAATGGTATTTTTTAATTAATTTTAGAACAGGATCACCTTAATAATATGTCTATTTTCCATTTCATACGATCTTTTTAAATTCGAGAAAATGACAAAATATGACTATTTTTCCCCAGCATTTTTCAAAGCATTTTATGTTCTTGAGTATGTATAAATACGTTGTTCTTTACAAATATAAAACATAATGAAATTTCATCTACAGGAATGCTGTATATAATTTAATTACATTATAAATGATTTGTGTTCTTAAATTCCTTTTTTCACAAATGAGCTTTTGAATTCAGAATTTTCTAATGTTTGACATTCTTGAATTCAAAATGTCTAAAGTTTCCAATGGTTAATCATTTTGTGTGAAATTTTTTTTATAAGCTTTTAATATAAAGCTTTGTATTGAATGAATTTTTTATAAGCTTTTTATAATGATTTTATATGCTTTGAATTAAAAAATACATTGACATCTTTCTCTAATTTTGCACATTGGTAATAATTGATGAATGTTTTTATACTGAAAGTTTTAGAAAGAATGTTTTTAGGCTTAATTATTTATGTGAATGTTTTTATAAGCTTTTAATATACAATTATGCATTGAATTAATTTTTATAAAACAGAAAATCTATTACATTAAATTAAATCTATATATATTTATGTCTTTTTATCATGTCAGAACATGATGTTATTTTGGGAATAAGTTTAATAAAACCGTAGGCGAAAAATAAAACAATCCGTAGGCGAAAAAATGAAATTTTATTATCTGCACGAGCCTCTCAAAGAATCAGCTTATAATAACGGGTTGCCATTGCATTTACAAAATCTCTGATTAAAAAAAAAATAAGTTAATGACTACAGCAAATGAATGTCATTTGATATGACATGAAATAAACAGGAAATGCGTTATTTTTTTAAACAATCAATGCGAGACAATGTTTTTTTGCATCGTTTGCAAGACTAAAGTGACTCATTCATTGAAAGAATGAAAATGAATAAAAATACAATTTAACTTGCCCGTGCCCGTAGTATTTGGCCGTTCAAGAAATGATGTTCTGACATGATACATTGAAATATGCGTAGCAGATTTCATTAATTTTTTTTTCTAATTTTGTTTAGTTGTACTAATTGATGAAAGTTAATATAATGAAAGCTTCCTGCTCAAATAATGAGCAGAAATAAAAAAATAAACATTAGCTACTATGTGGCTCGCCAGTGATTCATGTTTTATTAAATACATTCACACTTGGTTAATTAGATTACCTTTTTTTAAAAAGAGGTAAAAAAGTAAATATTAATAATTAATGGAAAAATTATCCAAATTACTAGTACAAACCATGGCAGCAAATATGTTATGTAATTACATGGGACTGTTACTCTAATGCAATTTGTTTTTATGGAAAATCTATAATTCTAAATACTTTTCATTGATATTGTAAATATTCCCTCATATAAAGATGTATGCGTTAGTTAAAATAAAGCTCTAAAAATTAATTAATTAGGAAATTTCAGGGTTGTGACAACGTTCAATGTGAATTTTTTGGAAAACGTTCGAAAATAATTACATTTATGAATATTTACATTAAAAAGATCGAGAAAAAAACCCGTTTAACCCCTATGAAATCAAAATACACCAGTTAAGTGGTACAAGTGTTTTAAATATTGGAAAAAATGCCTTTTTTGGTTAAAAAAATATATTGTATAAAAATCTTCTAGTTTAGATATTTATTAAATGATTTACTTAAAATTTTGAAGATAGCTTAAGAAATATATTATCTACTATCTGAACGAAAAAAATAAATCATATTTCTATTATTTCTTTAAATGTTGGACGAACACGAAAGTTTCAGTTTTTTTCACGCATTGTGAAGCAATAAAAAATTTAAGAAATATTTTAAAATCAACATTATTTATTCTCTTGTTCAGGAATTATAGAGAAATTTCACGATTATTATTGAGAAATCATTACACTAAATTTGAACAAAAAATATGCATTAGATTTTAATTTATTATGTATTCCGTTAAAAAATTTTTAAATAAAAGATTAGAATTTGAGAAATATAAAAATCAGTGTAATTTCTAAGAAAATACACTTAGAAACAAAATTCTAACGGTTTTATAAAGAAACACATTCAAATATTAAGCATATTAAATAAAAAAATCATACATTCTCAAAAAAAAATTCTACGTAATCACCTAAGTTAAAGAATTTTAAAAGCATTTAAATATAGTATATATATTAGTATGTCCATCCAAATAATATTTACTTATAATTTTTCACTATTTATCCATTCAAATGGTTGGTCGATTTAAGTTTAATGGCACAAAAGCCAAAAGTTTGCTATACTGCGCCAATCATATGGTTTGAGATAATACCACGTGAAAAATTTAAGTAAAGTTAAGTTAAGTTGAAAGGTAAATTAGGTGAAACTAGTGAATAATTGATAAAACATCTATATAAAATAATAAAACCCAATAGCATGTAAACAGCTAAAAATGTACTAATGGGAAAGTTCTCCCACTAATTCCCGTATGTTAAGTGAATATGAGATAAAAATCATTCAAATGGCTACACTTTTTAGGAACTATAAGAAAAAACAATGAAGCAAATTCGTTTTGAAATTAAGTCAATGTAAACAGTAGGAATTGATAGTTTAGTTTAATTATACTTATACTCCCGTTTTAAAGCCCCCAATTATACTCCCGTTTTTAAAGCAACATTAGGATTATTTTAGGACGGATCTCGTAACTGAATTCAGATGAAGAGGACCACACCTGAGCCGACACCACTCTCTACTCACTTTAACACCATTAGGATAACAGTACAGATTGATAAGAATTCTTCGTAAATATAAATGATATTAACGAATCACTTAAAATTAAAAACACAAATTCGTGTATAAATAATAAAAACATATTTAACGCAGATAGAAACATTAATAATGAAATGGGATTGTAATTACATTATTAATATATTTTAATTCTTACATGAGAATGAGAATTTAATAACTTTTTTTACGAAATATCGTTGAGAAAATTAAATATCGATTTTTGAAAAAACCCGGTCAATTTTGACGTGTCCATTTCCCGAACGGCCCTATAAAATAGACGCTTAGCTGGAAAAATATAGAAAATATGTTTCTAGAAAGACAATCGATGTAGTATGCTGCAAAACAATTAAAAAATCGAATTTCTAAAACTGGATTTTCGGCGAATTTTTTAACGAAGAGGCGAAATTTCGCTTTTATATTTAATTACGCCGAAACTTTTCAATATAACTTAATCAAATTTTTTTTACGTAACATTTGATAAATTTTTCAAAATCGTGTGAAAGATTGTAAAAATCTGACAAAAAATTGGGCATAAAATTTTTTTTTGTCCTTTTTGGGTTTTCCTCTTCAACATTACAAATCTAATCCATTGATAAATAAAAATGAGACTAAACTATTTTATATATAATTTGGCAATTCTTTGACACACCCTGATCAATTTTGAAAACAATCCACCAAAAAGTACGCGTCTTATGAATTCATTCCAGGTTTTCTGCCTCACATACTCACCTGAAAGTTGGGACACAAGTAATGCTACTACGAAACCTTTGTCCACCAAAGTTATGCAATGGCACTAGACTGCGAGTGACTAGACATAATAAGTATGTTATCGAAGCTACTATAATTACTGGATGTGCACGAATAGAGTTGGTTTTATTACCCTGCATTCCACTAATTCCGTTGGACTATCCTTTTGAATTTAGAAAAGTGCAGTTTCCTGTAAAAGTTTGCTTTGCAATAACCGTTAATAAGTCACAAGGACAGACATTAAAAGTAGCAGGGATCGATTTTAGATGAGACTGTTTCTCACACGGCCAATTTTTTACGTAGCTTGCTCTAGAGTCAGTTCATCAAGCTTAATTTTTTTAGCACCAGAAGAAAAAAACCCCAAAAATGTTGTATACAAAGAAGTTCTTGCTTAAACATAGGTATAACAATAAAATGTGGATGGCTTGCGTTTATAAAGAAAATCAATACTTTAAAAGGATCCTTAAGGACGGTTAAGGACAAGGCCATATATATAAGGAGTCCAGGAGCCCCGAGACCCTACCAAAATTAGAAAAAAATATAGGTAATAAGTAATTATTATAGGGGATTTTCGTAACTAGGTGCACCAAGCACTGTTATCTCCTGCTAATTCTATTACCCGAGCAATGCCGGGTACGGGAGGGCTAGTGTATATATATATATAT
>JAOUZG010053381.1:1308961-1322471 GCA_026289955.1 Argiope argentata | reverse complement strand
GCCAATCATATGGTTTGAGATAATACCACGTGAAAAATTTAAGTAAAGTTAAGTTAAGTTGAAAGGTAAATTAGGTGAAACTAGTGAATAATTGATAAAACATCTATATAAAATAATAAAACCCAAGAGCATGTAAACAGCTAAAAATGTACTAATGGGAAAGTTCTCCCACTAATTCCCGTATGTTAAGTGAATATGAGATAAAAATCATTCAAATGGCTACACTTTTTAGGAACTATAAGAAAAAACAATGAAGCAAATTCGTTTTGAAATTAAGTCAATGTAAACAGTAGGAATTGATAGTTTAGTTTAATTATACTTATACTCCCGTTTTAAAGCCCCCAATTATACTCCCGTTTTTAAAGCAACATTAGGATTATTTTAGGACGGATCTCGTAACTGAATTCAGATGAAGAGAACCACACCTGAGCCGACACCACTCTCTACTCACTTTAACACCATTAGGATAACAGTACAGATTGATAAGAATTCTTCGTAAATATAAACGATATTAACGAATCACTTAAAATTAAAAACACAAATTCGTGTATAAATAATAAAAACATATTTAACGCAGATAGAAACATTAATAATGAAATGGGATTGTAATTACATTATTAATATATTTTAATTCTTACATGAGAATGAGAATTTAATAACTTTTTTTACGAAATATCGTTGAGAAAATTAAATATCGATTTTTGAATAAAACCGGTCAATTTTGACGTCATTTCCCGAACGGCCCTATAAAATAGACGCTTAGCTGGAAAAATATAGAAAATATGTTTCTAGAAAGACAATCGATGTAGTATGCTGCAAAACAATTAAAAAATCGAATTTCTAAAACTGGATTTTCGGCGAATTTTTTAACGAAGAGGCGAAATTTCGCTTTTATATTTAATTACGCCGAAACTTTTCAATATAACTTAATCAAATTTTTTTTACGTAACATTTGATAAATTTTTCAAAATCGTGTGAAAGATTGTAAAAATCTGACAAAAAATTGGGCATAAATTTTTTTTTTGTCCTTTTTGGGTTTTCCTCTTCAACATTACAAATCTAATCCATTGATAAATAAAAATGAGACTAAACTATTTTATATATAATTTGGCAATTCTTTGACACACCCTGATCAATTTTGAAAACAATCCACCAAAAAGTACGCGTCTTATGAATTCATTCCAGGTTTTCTGCCTCACATACTCACCTGAAAGTTGGGACACAAGTAATGCTACTACGAAACCTTTGTCCACCAAAGTTATGCAATGGCACTAGACTGCGAGTGATTAGACATAATAAGTATGTTATCGAAGCTACTATAATTACTGGATGTGCACGAATAGAGTTGGTTTTATTACCCTGCATTCCACTAATTCCGTTGGACTATCCTTTTGAATTTAGAAAAGTGCAGTTTCCTGTAAAAGTTTGCTTTGCAATAACCGTTAATAAGTCACAAGGACAGACATTAAAAGTAGCAGGGATCGATTTTAGATGAGACTGTTTCTCACACGGCCAATTTTTTACGTAGCTTGCTCCAGAGTCAGTTCATCAAGCTTAATTTTTTAAGCACCAGAAGAAAAAAACCCCAAAAATGTTGTATACAAAGAAGTTCTTGCTTAAACATAGGTATAACAATAAAATGTGGATGGCTTGCGTTTATAAAGAAAATCAATACTTTAAAAGGATCCTTAAGGACGGTTAAGGACAAGGCCATATATATAAGGAGTCCAGGAGCCCCGAGACCCTACCAAAATTAGAAAAAAATATAGGTAATAAGTAATTATTATAGGGGATTTTCGTAACTAGGTGCACCAAGCACTGTTATCTCCTGCTAATTCTATTACCCGAGCAATGCCGGGTACGGGAGGGCTAATGTATATATATATATATATATATATATATATATATTCAATCGAGTTCAAGTAAATTTATTTAAATTTGTAATGGATGACAATAGATTTTAATATAGTTTTTTCAAATATTATTTCATTAACTTTTAATTAATTAACTAAAACTAACTTTTCGCTAAACATCTTCATTTCCTCGCCGTCAAATAAGTAACGAATTCAGTTTGTTTTCCCCCACACTAATGAAGTTAAGCTTAACATGTTTTCGGCCGATTATTTTAAACGATTTTGTTTATTTTCATAATTTTTGATGCATTTAAAATTGAGAATTGTTAATTTATCATTTTTTCCTATTCATTAAATAATGTAGAATAAAGAAAATTAGAAATTTCTAATCTGTATTGTGCACCCCAACTGATGTAGAAAAATCAAACATTTTGTGTTGACACAATTGGCTTTGAATCCTCAATTGATATTGAAAATTCAATGCTAATATAATTTTTTGATCAATTATTTATAATAATCGTTCTTGTGGGCCTGGATAGTCTGGCTGGTGTGGTGTTGGATTCGCATCCTTTAGGCTGCCAGTTCGAATATATTATTTAGAAAGGAGAATAGAAAATAGCCAAGATTATTCGTATTCCATTTTGTCGCTTAATATTGTGATTCTATCATATTTATATACATAGTTATATTAATTGTAATTATTTAATATAAAGTAAATAAAATAAAATTTTTCTTTGTTAACCTAAGTAGGAATTGATTAAAAAATGTTTTTACAAAGCTTGTTTCTATTTATATTAATAATTTTATTTTAGGTTTTCATTCCGTTCACCAAATATGATGAGGTTTTCGTTTTTGAAGCTATGGGCCGCTGATTTTACTTTCATGATTCATATCTAGACATGATGACATCACAACAAGCCATGCTACTGAATCCGGCAGTATTCTTGAAGTACATTATTGCATTCTAAGCATACTTAATCACCTGGAAGAAAAGTACTTTTTATTCATTTTCTTGATTTTTAAAAATAAGTAATCTTGTTCGTACATCCTTACTATATTTAAAATTTTACCATGATTTTAATTATTCTAGTTCGCATTAATAATGCTATTCTAAAAATAAATATTCTAGTTCGTATTTTTTGTTCTTATCTTAATTAACAATATATTGAATTGTTACTTATTATGTTTGCTTCTTTTAAAGCAGTAGCGTTTTTAAAAGGTTGACCTACTTTTACCAGTATAGGTTTATTACTACGCATGTTTCTGTGAAAGTATATGCGTTTTTTTCCCGGCATGATTCATTAAATTGCGGAGATTCACAAAAATGAATTTTTTGATTTGAACAATGTATTTTCTGCATATAAACAAAAATAATAATTAAAAATCATGTCTTATTGTTTTAAAACTTAAAAGAACAGGAAAACATTTTTTTTTACTTCAACAGAAATAATTAAGAGTTTATTATATTTTAATTCAACTCATTATAAATTGCTTTTTGTTCGTCGTTTCTATGAAATGACGTCATCTTATAGTTGGTTTACGATTTCTTACTTTTAAATAATTAATCTCGCTCTCAGAAGATAATCGTTTTTTAAAAAAATTCTCTTTCAGTTTTTTAACTATCGCCCTTTTATAATACGTGACTTTTATCTATTCTTTAATGACATTATAAGCACATTCTTACTAATTGTTTTTCTCAAAATACTGTAAATATTAGGATATAATTTTATTTTAAATTTAAATTTTTAATTTTCTAGCAAGGAAATCAAAGTTTTAATGGTCAGAAAATATTGAGACAGAGAAAAGACCCCCCCCCCTCTTTTCTAAAAAAATATGGATTGTACAATAATATAGTCATGTAACCATTTCAAACCATTTTAAAATCTTTTTTCGAAACTCGAAATTTGATAGTCACTTGATAGTCACTATTGTTTAAAAAATATCACATTTCCTATTTATTTCATTTCATATAATCACGTACTGAAAACTACATTTTTCTAGGTTTTATTTGCGGTAATTAATTAATTTTTTTAATCAGAGCTTTAGTAAATGAGATGGCAACAATTTATTAAAAGCTGATTTTTCTCTGATGCTCGTGCAGATAAACTTTAATTTTTATTTTATACGAAATAAATTGTTGAAAAGTAAGATTAAATTAAATTTTTAAAAATTCCTTAAAGATAGAAATTTAATTCATTGGCCAAAATACCAGTATCATTGAAAAGATAATTTTTTAATCTTTAACTTGATGCAAAAATCAATTTTGTGCCGTATTATATTCGGAAGTTATAGCGAAAAAACGTCAAAATTTCGCTTAATTTTTAATCAATTAAAATTTTAATGAAAAATTCAGAAAAAGGGCCCGTAGGTGCACATTCCCGACCCCCCAAGGTATATACAAGCTAAATTTAGTAGTTGTAGGTCGGACGGTGTGGCATTTAGAGCGCCAATACACATACATTGAGCTTTATTATAAGTATAAATATAGATATAAATGATGAATTTATTATCTAATGATTTTTCTCTTTGAAGAATGTTACGGTCGGTGATATGAGATAGGTCTTAACATTCCTTTAAAGTTCTAATCAATCAAAGTGAATTTTTAATTTAATAAATTTTTTTAATTTATGATTTGTGTAACATCCGTTCTTAGTGAGAGTTTACATCGTAAATGAGTAATTATGCAAAATTTCAGGTCAATCGGGAGATCTCGTGATGAGTCAGTGGTATTTCGCTTTTATATATATATATATATATATATATATATATAGATAGATAGATAGATAGATATATAGATAGATATATAGATAGATAGATAGATAGATAACCAAGTTTGATGAATTGCATCTTAGCACATCAATTTTTGTTGTTGTTACTTATGGCACTTGCCTATGGACTTGCACCCCGCTGATACAGTAGCAGATTTAAGCCGAAAGGGGAGTCTCTTATTTTTGAAGTAGTGCCAACTAGGGCCAAGAGTACGACTTAGCTACACACACACCACAGTCGCTTGCACAACTCCTTTATACAGGAGGGCTCAATCACACATCTCACAGATACCACACTGAAGAACAACCATGCCCGAACCGGGACTCGAACCCAGTACTCCCAGAACACGAGGAAGACGCGCTACCTCTGTGCCAGAAAGCCGGCACATCAAATTTTAAATGGTGCTTGCGCAATATACATGGTTCATTTTGAGAGGCTTGCTATGCTTGCAAAATGACAAGATCGGTCAAGTTGATAAGGAAGATAAGGTTTTATTTTTCGATAGATGTTGACGATAAGGAGGGGGGGGGGCATCCATTGATGATGTTTATAAAAGTAATGAGTTTTCTAATGGAATGAAAGTTTATGAACTGGGGTTGCTTGCGGTTGAAGAATATTGTTATAATGTTGTTGTGGTGACTAATGGCACTTGTCTTGGACAAGCCCCGCTAATACGATCCGCAAATGACTTAAGCCTAAGAAATGCGTCTCTTTGTTTTACGAGTAGCGCCATCTAGGGGCCAAGAGTAAGACTTAGCTTCTCACTCGTCACAACCCTTTTTAGGGGGCGGACTTCATTCATGCAAATTCATTCATACATCTCAGATTGTAATTTAGAGCTGGAATAGAGAGCTATCACCTCTGACTCAGTACCCCTAGTGGTCTTACTTTCGACATGGAGGTCTTTGCGACCACGAACAGATTTAACGAGCGCCAATCGCCATAACACTCGGGGAATCTTTTGGCCGGTGAGCTTTGAACCCGTAACCTAAGGAGTACGAGTACAACACTCTACCAACTAGGCCATCCCGGCCCTGTCACAATACTTTCCCATATTGATTCAATCTGTCAATCAATTCAATGAATCAGAGATTTTCGATTTCTTCCAAAACTGGTGATTGGTAGAGAAAACATAACTATTAATGATATATCTGGAAGTTATAAGATTACATATGAAATACAAATTCAACGAATTTTTTATAGTTGTTTGGACTAGGGAACTAATACTTTGCCTTTATAGATAGATAGATAACTGATATATATATCTTTTAATTTCAGATTCCCGGAACGTTCCAATGGCTGTGGATACTTTGTACAGACTATGCATGCAGACGATTTCTAATCTCATCGAAACAAAATTTTGGGATTCAAGTGCCCAGAATCCATTTTCCAAATTCCCCACCAAAGTTGTTGAAGATTTGGTGGACTTTGTTCGATCCCAACGAGGATATTCCGACGACAAGAACACTATCGAAAATCTGATGCTGTTGTTCGCAACGGGTCGGATCAGAAAGTTCGATGCCTTCCACTGGAATTCCAAAAAGAACCAAACATGGCTTCCAGGTATACTCACCGAAAATTTCTGTAAGAATTTGCATTCTCTCTCCCTTCCAAAGCATTTTTATGCCATTTATCCAGTCAAATCCATTATTCCCTTCTGCTGTAACTTGGTCGAAGTCCATTTGCCTGTGTTCGTTGATTTGGAAGTGTTCGAGAACTGTCCGCAGTTGGAGATTCTGAGGTTCCATGCTTCCGATGACGAGATATCGCATTATTTTCGACAAAAAACTGGTGACTTGCCACCGACGATAAGAAAACTTCAAGTGTTTTCCGTGTGCAACTGTCAAATTCATTACGCTGTCACCAAAGATATCATCGCCAAACTCCTCCTTAACTGCCCAAATTTGATTTCTGTTGGATTCTGCAATTCCTTGGACGCCTTTCATTACATCCGGGAAACTCAAGACGAGCTATCTAATCCATTCCAACTGCGCAGATGCTATTGGGGGTTGAAGTACACTGATTTCATTCCCACTCCAGATAATCCAGAGTTCGAGCGTTATCAGTCTCAGTTTTCTCACATGGTGAAAATGGCCACCTCATTGTGTTCATCTCTCGAAGAATTAGTGATCGATGTCTTCGATAATAACTGTGTCCAACACTTGGTGAAGCTGAAGAATCTTAAAGTTCTTAGTATCAGTTATGAAGATCCGTACGATGATAATTACGTGCCTGCCTTTGTTTCACTTCTCAGAGAAATCGGTAAACAGTTAAGACGCCTCAGTGTAACCGCGCAGAGACCTGTTCCTATGGACGTCATATGCAAGTATTGTCCTTCTTTGATCACCCTGCGAATACTCGGTAAAGTAACGGTTTCGAATCGTTCAAAAAAGTGCAAACGTCTGCCTTTACTGAAGTCGCTGTGTGTTGATGTAATAGATAGAGATGATCTCACACTTTTCTTTCTTAACTGCCCCAATATGAAGGAACTTTTCGTTGGTACCGTCTTAGGATTCGTCGACAGCTTTTGCGAGACTCTTTTCAAGAAGGAGGCATACCCAAAGTTAGAAGTGGTGTCGATAGAAACTTGTTTTCTTACGAAAAGGGGACTGTTGAGGTTTCTCAATGGTATTCCTACCTTACAGAAAGTGAGTTTCGAAGTATTTATTGGGACCAGGGACAAACCGAAGGAGATCCTTAAACAATGGATAAAAAAATCCAATAGAGGCGTTGAAGCTGATGAGCGCCTGTACAAGACGGAATTTTTTCGGCGTGAAATTCACCCCTGTTTTTTTTAAAACCTATAATTCTATCAAGCAAAATCCCGACAAGTCTGTATCTCGACAAATCAATATTTTAATCTAAAATGATTTAATATTATTGATTAGTAGCTTCAGTCTATAAATCATAAAAAATTATATCATTATTGAAATAAATTTTGACAAGTTTTCACAAATCTCTAACACTTTTTAAATAATTTAACGAAAAAAAAAGTTTACAAATCAGATTTTTTGTGCAGTATTATATTTAGAAATTTGTTGTGGTTTTATTTATGCCTAACAAAAACAATAAGTCACTTTTATTTACAGGCCTATGTAGGCAAAATATTGAAAGAGAGGAACTTGAATTCTCCTTCCTCCGTAAAAATGAAGGATGGAGGAAAGGGTTAACCACATTGGATACTCCATCCCCTCCAAATTAAAGGCATTTGGATTAAGGGCAAATTAAAGGCCTCCAAATTTAAGGCATTTGGATTAAGGGCAAATTAAAGGCATTTGGATTAAGGGCAAATTAAAGGCATTTGGAATAACTGGACAGTCGTGAGAACTAAAATTAAGTCTTAAGGCCCATTATCCTCCATGGTACAACTCTTCCTGAGTGAAACATGTTCCGTCATTAATAAGAGGTAGCCGACTCCGCATCATATTTGTACCCACCGTGGGGACGAGAATCAACTTCCATACTGGAAATCTCTCATTTCTAAGATGCCCCACCTGTAGGAGTGATCGAAAGGGTACAGAAGGCAGTCCATGGCTAAGGGTATCAGTGACAAAAATATCTGGATCACCAAAGTAATAACATACAACAATGGCAAACACCATAATTGGAAGTTGCCTATGGTCACTGGAATGAAGGGGATTGGTGAGCAAATCGATTAATATTTCAATCCAGATAGTTGACAAATAAGTAAATTAAAAAGTAGTGCAATTTTTTAATTATAAAATATTAACTACAATGTGTTTTAAGATTTTGATGTACCGGTGTCATGGCCGTGGGGTAGCGCGTCTTCTCTGGGGCCTGGGGGTCGCGAGTTCGAGTCTTAGTTCCCTCGTTCTGTCTGCGAGGGGTGTGAAAGAGCCCCATCCCCCCTATAAAAAGGGACTGTGCAACCAAGAAATGAAAAAAGTCTCAGACCCAATGACTAAGATACTTATTCTCTCTAACGCTCTGAACTAGACTAAAAATGAAATCCTTACTTTCCTTAAATAGTATCAGTAAACAGCCAATCAAATTCATGTATTCTGCAAACCCACTCACCCTCCCCGGTGACTCTGCCAATAGCATCCGACAGTTCAAGCCAGTCCATCTGAAGCCAAGCTACTTTCCATTTTCCAGCTCAGTCGAGGATAAGTCCTTGAATGGGCTAGGCGCCTCGGTAAATGTGCTCGTAGTCGTAGAGTGTAAGTGTGTTCTTCGTTTGGGATAAAAGTCAGATTTTTGCCTTTGGATGCGGAGGGACCTTTATCCTAAGAAGCTACTGCAGAAAAGTCGGCTTAAATCGTCGACTTCGCCAGCAGGATTTTCTATGGCAAGTATCATAAGTAACAACAACAAAAGATTTCGTTGTACAATGAATTCTTAAAATCACTTATAAAGTATAACTTTTTTATAATATGATGGAGTATTCATAATTCATTAATTAGTTAATTTTCACTCGGCATATATCATAAAAATAATTTTTTATATACTATTTGTTTAAAATTTATACATCTTTTTAATTTTTTAATAATATTTACGAATTGTGGAAATCAAACTTAAGTAGGAAAAATCATTAACTATTAATACAATTCTTCAAAAGTTTTATTCATTAATATTATTTTTTTATGATATTCCTATTGCAAAAAGTGAGAAAATACATATTTTCAGCAATCTATTAATAGAAAAACATTAACTAAAACATTAACCTAGTAATCAGATTAAAAATTTGATGCAAAGTGAAATTTAATTGAACCATATTAACTGGGTGAGTGTTTTATAACGATCGAAAAAAAAAATCTTTAGTCTATATTGAGATTTTGACTTGTCGGGATTTTGTTCTAAAATCAATATTTTTCCAATTATTTTATTAATGATTGAGACCAAACATCTTTAGTCTATATCGGGATTTTGGCTTGTTGGGATTTTGTTCTAAAATCAACATTTTTCTAATTTTATTAACGATTGGGACAAAACATCTTTAGTTTATATTAGGTTTTTGGCTTGTCGGGATTTTGTTCTAAAATCAACATTTTTGTTATTTTATTAACGATTGAGACAAAACATCTTTAGTTTATATTAGGTTTTTGGCTTGTCGGGATATTGTTCTAAAATCAACATTTTGTTAGTTATTATCTTCTATACGTGTGAGTATTCGTTTGTGTGATCAATGACTATTAGTTAATCAGTATTAAGAATTTTTTTTAATGAAATTCCTTACTGTGTTTACAAATTTTAGAAAGATGCAAAAATTTAAATTTTTATACTTATTTAAACAAAAAGGACACTTTTATAAATTTATTAAAAATGTAGAAACTAATTTCTTTTTAAAATCTAGGGATCAAGGCAAATACTGTGAAAGTGCAATTTGCCGACATTAAAGATATTAGCGAATCAAAATTTTAATTGCATTCAAAATATATTGAAATTTTTATTGAATGCTTAACTATTTTTTAAAAATTAATTTAATAAAAAGAATTTTGATAAAAAAATTTACATTTTAGTACTGATCCTCTCCCTATAGAACATGGGTATGGATTTTCTCGACTCTTTATTCTATTTCCTACCTTTTCTGAACCTGTCTGACAAATGAACTCATCGCCTATGATTAGACGTCCATCGTAGTAAAAGGTTTGAGCAGGATTTTCTGTAACATTTTCATTTTATGCAGATTACATTTTTCCATATCTTTATATGTAACAACGGTAATTTATTTTTAATGGATACCTTAGAGGATACGATGAAATATTTGTCGTGATTACATTTTAATATACTTAAAAAGGCAAATAAATAATAAATAAATATAAAATAAAAATGAAATCCACTGTCGCAAATTTCAATTTATCATGTGAGAAAATTATTATTTTTAATTCATTATTTGCCTTAATTAATTTGTCATTAAGTAGTTTTAATCAGTGTGAAAAAGCAATACTGATAAAAGCAGGTCAACCTTTTGAAAACGCATCTCCTTTCAAAAAAGCATACATAATAATAGTGCAGTACTGGTAAAAGCAGGTAAAAAATACATTCGATTAAAAGATTTTAATGAATATTGTCATTTATGCTTTATTCATTGCCTACGCAATTTCGGGCTTCAATTATTCGTTACCTTCAATTATTCAAAAACCCCTAACGAAAACAACATCATGTTCTCACATGACGAAAGAAATCCATGTATTAAAAAGGATCTTTTTTAAAAAGAGTTTTACATAAAAAAATGTACCTTTTATTTTACATAATTTTTTTCCTTATTAATATTTAATAGTTGTAACTTGAAATCGATTTTTTCTAAATTCATTTTATGTGACATTTTTCGTACATAATTAAATTTCAATTGAAACTAATCGATAACTAAGCTTGATTGGTTAGGGATGAGAACATTGATCAAGGGTGGGCTAACTTTTCCAGAGTATGGGCTATTTCTAATTCTTTCCCTCAGTGGCGTAGGTATGACGGACTAATTAAAAAGGTCTACAATATTTTTTATAACCCAATAATAAATACGAAATATGTACTTCTCTAAATAACAATAAGCATAATAATAATAATAACAATAGCAAAATGCAAACATGATAATAATAGCAATCGGTGTTACATAAATGTTATTTTAGTATGTGTTTTTTAGATCGTAGTAAAGGCGGTCACCCCAAGATCTCTTGGTGGTTTTACTGATCGATCGCGATCGACTTAATGTTCGCCCCTCATTTAGTGTTTCAGAATTATAACAAGTCAATAAGTGGATGAAAAATGGAACACAAGTTTCGATCTTTACAAATATCAAATTTACGAACATGAAACGAACGAAGTTGAATGAAAGCGAACAGAAAGAGATTTTATGGATATTATTTTTGTCCGTGAATTGTAGTTTCCATTCTGGAGATGGTTACATCTTAATAAAAAACAAGTATTATTAAAAAAAAAATTAATCCATTTCTACTTAGGTCAACATGCTTGAATTTTCAATAAATTTTGTATGAAAAATAATTTTATAAATAGTTATAAATTAAAAAATTTCGTAATAATATATGTCACTGGAAAATTGCGATTCTTAAAATTGTAATAAACAGATAACTAAGAATTGATTTTGGGATTGATTTTATTTCCCGGAAAAACTTGGGATATTTCTAGATATAATGTCCAGGTAGTGCAACGTGTTGCACAATATTGTAAAATATTGTGCGATATTATATAATGTTTATCAATATTTCACAATACTATACAATATTGCAAATATTGATTCATTCCATACAATATTGTGAAATATTATAAAATATTAATATTTCGCAATAATATATAATATTAGAAATATTGATTAATGTTTTACAATATTGGGAAATATTGTACATATTATGTAATATTAATCAATATTTCACAATACTACACAATATTGCGAATATTGATTAATGTCATACATTATTGTAAAAATTGTGTGATATGTAATATTAATGAATAATTCTCAATACTATACAACATTGCGAATATTGATTAATGTCATAAAATATTGTGAAATATGGTGCGATGTTATGTTATATTAATCAATATTTCACAATACTATACAATATTGCGAATATCGATTAATGTCATACAATATTGTAAAACTATATAATATTAATCAATATTTGCAGTAAAATAGTATTGTGAAATATTGATTAATATTATATATTGTACAGCATTATATAATATTAATCAATATTTCACAATACTATTTCATATTGCGAATATTGATTAATGTCAAATAATATTGTGCTATATTTGTGTGCTATAGGTTAAGTGGTGGAGGTTCTAGTTGTTATTACAACCATATCGCAATGTTGGTTCTATTTTGGTAAGAAAGGGTTTGCTGCTATTGGCCAACCTCTCATTAAATGACTGTAGCTTATTTCTTTACTGAGTGGGATTATTTGGCGGTAATCCACCATTTTATTCCACATGACTTGAGCCAGATAAGAATGTAGCATCCCTTGCCTTTTCTAAGCCAATGAATTGCTTGTAAGAAAGGGCAAATGGACATAGAAAGCACACGATTGTAGAAGAGCACCAGTACAAAAGAGGTTTGCTTCTGTATTTTTAATACAAATCGAAAATATAGCTATACGATTATACTATCTCAATTCAATATTATTTCTTCATTGGATTTTTCTAATTCATTTTTTTCGATAAGTATCTGAACATAAATTTTAAAAAATATAAAACAGAATGAGCTTATTTGCAAGTACGATGTTGACCGAATGAACTTTTATTTGTCGGTTCGTGAGAAAAATTGTTTTAAGGTACATTATTTACGAATACAACATTATTAGCAAACGTTTCATAATCAGTAAAATTTTATAATTTTTAAATGTTTGATTTTAAAGTCTTGAGATCAAATTCCATATTCACTCTAAACATTTTTGTATGTGAAACAAAGCGGTTTTTGATTTGGATACTGTCCCTTATTCGTACAATATGCCGTGCCAGCGTCCTGGCATTGGGGTAGCGTGTATTCCTCGAGAGCTGGGTGTTCCGGGTTCGAGTCCCGGTTGCGACATGGATGTTCTACTGTGTTCTATCTATAAGGAGTATAAATGAGCCCTCCTGTTAAAAGGGGCTGTGCAAGCGACTGTGATGAGTGAGTAACTAAGCCGTATTCTTGGCCCAAGTTGGCGCTACTACAAAACAAGAGACGCTCCTTTCGGCTTAAAACTCGCTGATGCCTTGGCGAAGCTTGTCCATGGCAAGTGCAACAAACAACAACATGATGCCGAATTACGTTGTTCGATATCTTCCCGATATTAGTCGATATTCAGAACATCGCTCAACATCGGGGTAATATCGAATAATTTCTTGTGTTTCTTGTAACCGCAAGAACAAGATGCCGAATCAAGTTGTTCGATGTCTTCTCGATATTAGTCGATATTCAGAACATCGATCAA
>JAOUZG010053381.1:1268020-1283961 GCA_026289955.1 Argiope argentata | reverse complement strand
CGGATAAACATTCGAAGCTCGTTTTAAATATTAACACTATTATAAAAATATAAAGACAAACTATTTCATTGACTTTGTGGCCTATTTACATAGAAATCTTCTCACAAAACGGGTAGCGACCCTTGTTACTGTGGAGGGCAATCGTTTTATATTTCTATCTTCTTAATCTATCATCAAAAGATCGTCGGAAGTTTAGATGTTTTTTCTTTCCTTCAAATAGTTTTAAAAGATCCCTAAAAAAATTAGGAGTTTAATTTTTTTTCCCTCCTTTTTTGAGATAAGTTAAATGGTGAATTCCTTGCTTTGTGATAAATTTTGTACTTCTTTTATGGCAGTAAAATCACTAGTATTACTAAAATAATTGTGAAAACATTATGTTAAAAGCGCTTTTTTATGCTAAATAAAATCTCGTATGTATGAAAACTACAATGGATTAAAATCTCAAAAGAATAATTAAAAAAATATTTTTATCAGATTTCTAAAGCACTGAACCTATAGTAATACAAGCTTAAATTACTTTAATACATAATAATGAAGAGAACTAAGCATATCAAATATTACTATAACTTGCAGTTAATAAATTCATAACTCAATTTTTTTAGTAGACAGATAACAGCAAGGAATTATTATTAAGAGAGTCATAACTCTATTTCTCGATTCTAAAATTGAATATACTTTTAAAATCTAAACTAATTCTTAATAATTCAGGGCAATTATGCAAAACAGTATCTTTACAAAAGATGTTTATTTTAAAAAATGACTGAATTTTAATTAACTTACTCACACCAGAAGTTTGATTATTTCATTAAACTTGATACTATTTAAAAGTTTGACAATTTTTCAATATCTTACTTATATATATTTGTGTTTATGAAATAAGATGGATGATATTGAACCAATGAAAAATTATTGATTTAAGAAGGAGAAAAATATCTAGAATATAATCAATGCAGTACAATAAAAAAAATCTAAGCCCATTCAATATACACACTTAAGAAGAATGACAAACAGAAATATTTGTCATTGCTCTTTTCATCCAGATTCTCTACTAAGGATACTTAACTGACCTTTTTAATAATTTCATTGAATGAGAGAAGTTGGTATTTGAAATAAATCAATAAAATACAAAAAATAGGCGAGTCAAATTTTAACAGTGGAACATGACTCATTATATGTGCACACAAATAAATTTCATTACATTATATGATGGAAATCTATTAATAATCCTTAAATATTTATAATAATGAAGTAAGATTTATGTTTATAAAATTGTCATATATAGTGAAATATGCAAGATATTTTATCATATAAATATTTTCTTTCTAAATGTATAAAAATGTTTGCAGTGCTCATGTTTTTAGCATATTATGAAATCATAAATATTACAGAAAAAAAATCCATAATTTTTAACATGCATTACCATTCACTGAAAAATATTTTTAAATAAACAATTTACTCTCAAATGAAAAAAAAAGAAAGGAAAAAAAAAGCATTTTCTTAAAAGATTTTGCAAGGGAAAAATTCTATAATAAAGTATCATTGTATTAGACTTAAAAAAGAATAAAAACCTTTGCATAATATCCAAAATAATATTTTATAACAAAATAGTTTTAAAATTCTAAAATTCAAAACCAAGATTTTTACTCGCTGAATGCAAGACATTTATTCAGTTCCAAGTTTGATGTAGAATTTATTTAGATAACTGAGGATAATCTTTTGTCTTTTATATCAGTAATTAATTAAATGTTTTTTTAATTATAGAAATAGTTGTGCATTAAATTTACCATCAACATATGTAAAGTTCCTAAAAACATATAGAGAAATATTTCAAGTACATAAAGTAGAAACTTTCCTCATATAACTTATATGCTTAATGATCTGGGGAAAAAAATGATATGAAAGATTTTATAAGAAGTTATTTTATTAATACAGATAAATATTATCTAGAAGTAACATTTAATCTAGTTTAAATGACATGGACAGTTTCACAAGCAGAAATATGTGATGAGTCGTTCAAGATTCAAACTATTTGAATCGTGTACAACTTGCAATTTTTGCATCCATATTAAACATTCACAAAATAACTATATTTGTAACTGATTAAAAGATAATGTTTTTCAACTTCCAATTATTTATAAGCTACATTTATAAAATAACTGAATCGAATAAAGAACTAATGATCGACAATAACGAATGCTACCAGATGGTTTTTTGATTTTAAATTAATTATTTACATTCGTACTTCCGTCATGCTTATAAATAATCGAAACCACATATTTCTATAACAATCATATTTAAAATTAATCGAAAAATATATGTCAGCTGTCAAAAAAGAACTGAACCAACTATTTTCCACCTAAAGATAGGCGTAACAACATACTATTCTGAAGATTCTCCTCTAGAAGCAGAATTTTTGGAGCAGCCTCAGAAAGCATCTACATTTGGCTCGATAGCGCCTTATCTTGTATGCCAAAAACAACATGGCACACTGGAAAATGGCGCGGACTAAGGTCTAGTCCTATAACGCTGCCTTATCCGTGTCATTTAAATGGCAACGTTTCATCGTGCAAAGATAAGTCAGAATTCATCTTCTGTCGATGAAGAAATAGTTAGGAGAAGCGTTCAAGCGGCGCTGCGATCGCTTGTACCACTTCTTACACTAACGCTGTTGCTTTGAGAGAAAATTTCTATTCTTTGTAATTTAATCCCACCAAAGTGGGATTCCAAAAATTGGTTGAGGCTCATTAAGTTGTTCCTCTCCACGGTAATCTTTAGTAAAAGGCGAAAGATTAGCACGTAGTTGAAGAGAAACCAGAGCATAACCATTATTTGAAATCCTATTTATATATAAATTTTTTTAAAATAATAAAAGTGGTATAGATTTTCTACATAATGTGGATGCGTAAAAAGAAAGTTTCATTTTAGTCTTTGCCTTAGTATGTTCTGGTAAGAACTTTGTTACATTCGAAATGAACTTTAACTGTGGATACTTATTTAATTCAGAGTGCAGAAATTCAATGCGTTGTTTATCCTTTTTTAAAATCTTTTATTCAAGTTTTACCTTAAAATTGAGGGTATAAAATAGGTTTGAAATTCCAACCTGCTTATTGCCATCTCATATATAATTGATTATCGGAAAATAAAATGTTTACAGTGGAAGGAAGTTAGTGCTATATTAATGACTTGACTTCGTATTGGACATTAACCACTGCGCATACAATGACGTGTCTGACATGCGCATCGAATAACTGAGTTTTTATTTTACTTTATTACTGAAGTCTGCAATTAAGTATTTAAATTCGAAAAAATTCCATATGAAACGATTTGGTATCCCTAATGCTCCATATATTATTTTTTAAAAAAATGAAATTAACAATAAATTACCAAAATAGGGCGAGTTATCTAATCTAGAAAGTGAAATAAATTTGTATGTGAAGTGATCAAGTATTTCCGTATCGAGCAAAATTTCCAAACGTAAAGGAGTGAGAGAGATTTGTTTATTACAGGCATAGCCTCAATCCTGAAAACCGAGGGCGCAGTATGTGACTTCTTTTAATTAAGGGAACCACTCAGATCGAATTCCTTCCATCTCCCGACTGCAATAGCCAAGGAGTGCGATCATCAACGGCTTCGCGGCACCCCGAGAGGTACCATGGAGCCACTTTCACGCTCAGGAAGAAATCCCATCTCACATCATCGTGGTTGGATTTTCTGCGAAGTTCGGTGAGCGAACCTCTAATCATACTATAGAAATGATCCTATGAAGTATGATCTTGTCATAAATTATATTTGCGAAATTACTTATAGAAATTATTTCCTATTTTAAAGTGGTAAATAGTTTGGTACGAATCGATTCATTACGATATTATTTCTTTTTCCTTTACAATGTGTTTCAAATGAAAAAAATAAATTAAAATTGCGTTTTTATAACTAGAAATAAAAATAAAATAAAATTTTATTTATTAAAATAAGAAAAGAGTATGGGCTACATAACTATTTATGACCTGCCATATTTCTGTCATACGGAGTGACGGCCAGATTTCGAAAGAAACTACAAAGTCGCTAAAAGGCTTCTTGATTTGCACAATGTTAGTTTGATATTACATTTAATTTGATTTCATCATGAATATGAACCTCATTCATGTGATTCTCCGGACTTTTTACTGAGGAATAGAAACATGCTCTTCTCTCTGCGTTATGATAATTCTACCGACAGAGGGAACCTTGTCTTCCATGCGTAGCGCAGCGCCACCGTTTTTCAGCCGATGACAATTGGATAGTTCCAAGAAACATCTGTTTTCGAGATGGATTCTTAAATTTTATTTATTTATTTCACGATTTCATGCATGTAAGAAATGAAATCAACGCACTAAAATTTGACTTTCATTGCTGGATGATACATGCATAACTGATAATTAGTAGTACGCTTGCAAATTAAATTTAGTATTAATATAAATAGTTCATTCAACTTTTTTTTCTCTTTAATAAATATATGTAAAGTCTGGAAAAAAGATTTATTTTTCGTTTGCTTCCCCTATCCTATTCATTAGAACCTAGATTAATTATTTCGTAAATAATAATAAATAAATAATGTGAATTATGCTTATGCTCTTTCGGATGGCTCCACAACCTCATAAGATACAGCTTGCATTGCATGAGCTTACAGTCTGCAAAGGGATGAGGATATATTTCAAAATTCTGAAAAATTAGATCCAAATATATATTTTTTTGTCAGAAAATATCATCAGTATACCCAAGTTTGCACACGTTCCTTTATTATTATTATTGACTTCTATTGGTAAGAGTAATAGAAAAATTTACAACATAACTCAAACATGAACATTCGATTTAAAAATTGCATAATTCGGATTTAAAATAAAAACAACCTGACATTTGTTTTTTCATTTTTTTGTGATAATTTTTCCTTTAATGGTTTTATTCATTTATTAAACATTCAAATGTATGGCTGATATTTTCTGAAGAACTTATATAGTTTGATAGAATCTAAATTATAGCTTAAAACGAGCGTGATTTATGATTTTTCATGATGAGCACGGATAGGGATTTTACGAGGCTGTAAATACTAACGGAGTAAGTGCTCGGATATAGCAGTACAGAAGTCTCCAAGAGGGAATTAAAAGGATTTGAAACTGAGGAAAACAATAAGGTCTTATTACTAACGGTTATCTCATCATTCATGGCTCTTTTTT
The DNA here is from genome assembly GCA_026289955.1 of Argiope argentata. Classification (NCBI taxonomy): domain Eukaryota; kingdom Metazoa; phylum Arthropoda; class Arachnida; order Araneae; family Araneidae; genus Argiope; species Argiope argentata. The sequence goes on along the minus strand of JAOUZG010053381.1, from coordinate 1,278,751 downwards.
ATTGAGGTATTGCGTCGTCAACAAAAAACCGTAGGCGAAAAATTAAAATTTTGTTATCCGCACGAGCATCTCAAAAAATCAACTTCTAATAACTCTTTGCCGCTGCATTTACAAAAAGCTCAGATTTTTTTTTTCATTTAATGACTACAGCAAATAAAATATAGAAAAATGTCATTTTGAGCAAGTGATTGTACGAAATGAAATAAATAGGAAAGGTGATATTTTTTTAAACAATCAATGCGAGACAAACTTTCTTGGATCGTTGGCAATACTAAAGTGACTCATTCAATGAAACCATTAAAATGAATAAAAATATAATTGAATTTGAACTCGCAAGTGGTGCTTGACCGTTCAAGAAATGATGTTCTGACACAGCACATTAAAATATGCATACCAGATTTCATTTTAATCTTTTATTTATATATAATTTTGGAGAAGAATTTTATTATTGCTTCTTTTGGTAAGGAATTTTGGAAAAGCTCTGATCTTTACTTTGAGAAAAAATTATTAAATGTGAAGTTATGAGGTAAATGACTACCCTAATGTGGTTAGGTTAAAGTTGCATTTTTTTTTAAAAAAAAAATATTAATATCAACTCTAGAACCTTTTTTGTTTTCCTCCTGTGACTTATTTATTTAATGTTTCTAACTGCAAATTTGCTGAGTAGAGTTGAAAATCATTCTTTTTTGTATTATGAAAAATTTTACTCTCAAAAATTTCCGCGGTAAATAAAAGTGTATTCTGTATCGAGATCCCACTAGTCTCAATCGATTGAAATCAGAAAGAGAGATATCTGCATACATAGTGATGATTTCAATGAAAAACACAAATCCTTTGACTCTTGAACTTGTGTGTGAATTTAGAAACGTCATTTATCCTTTGATGTAAACTATTTTTTTATTTTCCTTTTGTTATTTATTTATTTATGGTTTCTAACTTCAAATTTATTGGAATAGAGCTTAAAATCCTTCTTAATTGAATAGTGAAAAATTTTACTCTCAAATATTTTCGCGTTAAATTAAACTGTAGTCTATATTAAATATTGATTCTACTAGAATCAGAATTAAATAGAGCTATCTACATAAATATTGATGATTTTAATAAAATATGGATCATTTGACTCTTCCACTTGTATGTAAGTTTAGAAATGACTTTTATTCTTTTATATAAACTATTTTCGAACTTCTGTGGGATGTTGTTTTTACACCTGAAAATATTTAATGAATAAAAACGTTACCATGTTCCTCTGACAACTCTTTGTATTTTTAAGAGCCTTTCTTTTCACTAAAATAAGTATTTTAACATTCCATTCCAATAGATTTCCGATAGATTTAACGTCAGGTGTGCCGAATTCGGCATATACCTCCAGAATCATTTTGCCTCAGACACTAAGTTAGTTATTCCACGATAGCCAATTGTGACGTTTTCGGCACATTCGTATCTGCCGGCAGCAGTAAGTGTTGCCACCAAGCGGGGAAAGGTAGAACTCCGACGTCGAAAAATGAAAGAAATTTTTTCCGTAGGTAAAAAAATTGTTGACCATAAAGGGTTATTGAAGCAATATATTCTTAATTTAAAGCTTCAGACTTGAATAAATGTTCCATAATCAAAACGTTTCAGAATAACTAAGTTCTTATCACAGCAGTGGATTGTGAGAGTGGTTACGAATAGCGAGCAAGTGCACTTTTCATTGTGTAGAGCCATTGATGTATTAATGACTCCTTCATCAAAATCGGACTGTAAGGTAGACGTGGGCACTAGCTTGTACGTTGAAAGTTTCGTCCTCTTCCACCTGAAGTGGAATATTTTCTATTGCTTTAGCGGAAAATGTTTTTATCCCCCTCTTAATGGAAGAACAGTAAACTGTTTTTTCAAATTTCACTATTTTCACTACGGAATTTTGGAAGAGCACTAATCTTAACATAGAGTAAAAATCCTTAATTCTGAATTATTGAGGTGAAAGATTACAATATTGCATTTTTGAAATATATAAAGAGCAACTCTTAGAACCTCTTTTTTTTTCCCCTCCAGATATTTATTTATTTATTGTTATTGATTACCCCAAATAAAATCTAGAAAAATGTCATTTTGAGCACGAGATTGTATTATGGTTCTTATTTTTAGTAGGCTATAGATGAGAGAAAATCCATTTTCAACTTTTATAAAATGAGATTTAATCTTTAAAATTTTAAGTCACATGTTCTCATTCCATACTTTCGGATAGATTATTATAATCTTTAATGCACAGTAAAAAAAACTTTACATTTTTTTGTAATTTAAATATATATTATTGCTAATTATTCAAGATTACAGCTCTATAAATAAGTTGAAATGCTTGCTAAACATATAGACATTTAGTAAATATAAATTTTAATAAATATCTATCGCTAATTATAGAAGCCTTTGTAAAACTTTTATTATTTTAGTTTTTCGTTAGAACAATCTCGAACTATCGCTAATAATTCAAGAATATATCTGTATACTTGTATCCGAGTACCAATAGTCGTACTAATTTCAAAGTAAGGATTTTTAGATTGCGTTAAACATTTTCTTTTAGAGTTTCATTTACTAACTACAGATTTCATCTTTTCTTGAACTTGTCCTTTATCCTTTACGTTTTATGAATTCGAGTATTTTTCTTCTTCTCTTGTTGTTGTTACTAATGGCACTTGCTGTGGACAAGCTCGTTAACACAGTCAGCGATTTTAAGCCCAGGGTGCGTTTCTTGTTTATAGTTGCACCAACTAGAGCCAAGTGTACGACTTTTCATGCTCACTCGTCACATTCGCTTGCACAGCCTATTTCACAAGAATCACATTCATACATTTCACAGACAGTTCACAGAACTAACATGAACTGCCCCTAACCCCGGAAGTTCAGATCACGAAGAAGACGCACTACCTCTGTGCCAGGATGCCGGCTTTTTCTTTTCTATAAACCATAATTATCATATTAAAAGGATCAAAATCGAAGACCTGTTCTTTAATTATAATCTATAAAAAATGCTTACAACAAAGTCCCTGGAATAGAACGGTCATGTATTTAGATAATAAAACCCACATTAAGTCAAAAAATACTTTTGAAACCAACGAGTGTGGTTTCCCCAAACCTTTCTGTCCTACACTGTAATTGCTTTATACCTGGAAAGGCTTTGCATAGCATTGGTGTACGATATTTACGATATATCTGGTAAAACAATTTAAATAACATAAGTCCTTATGGTCCTTATTTTTAGTAGGCTATAGATGAGAGAAAATCCATTTTCAACTTTTATAAAATGAGATTTAATCTTTAAAATTTTAAGTCACATGTTCTCATTCCATACTTTCGGATAGATTATTATAATCTTTAATGCACAGTAAAAAAAAACTTTACATTTTTTTGTAATTTAAATATATATTATTACTAATTATTCAAGATTACATCTCTATAAATAAGTTGAAATGCTTGCTAAACATATAGACATTTAGTAAATATAAATTTTAATAAATATCTATCGTTAATTATAGAAGCCTTTGTAAAACTTTTATTATTTAAGTTTTTCGTTAGAACAATCTCGAACTATCGCTAATTATTCAAGAATATATCTGTATACTTGTATCCGAGTACTTGCAAAATACGTGGATATTAATTAAAGATAACAACTATTAATAATTAAAAAAAAACCTGTACATAAACCGAAACAATAATAATTTTTAAAGTTTGATTCTCTTGTCTTTATTTCATTTTAAAAATGCGATTACGTAACAGTAAAGCACGCTCGCGAGAGCATAGACAAAATTTTTAATATTGTCACCACCAGCGTGAGTATAAATCTAGTTTTTAGATCTATGACAAATATTACAAAGTATATTAAAAGTGTATTTGAAACTTTTTTTTGTAAAAATTTAAACGTATTAAAAATAGTTTTTTTTGGAATAATATGCTCCAAAATAATGTTTATAAAAATGTAATGAAATTTAGTCACATTTTTTCATGCATTTAATATGCTTATAAAATAATGGAATATAAATGGGCTGTTTGAAAAATGAATAATAATGAATGAACTTATAGATGTAAAGGCCTCTTAAAAATGCATAGAAAGAAGTATTTAATAGTAATACGATATAATTTCGAAAAGCAAAGAAGGAGTACTTTTAAAAGCTAAAATTTTTACACACTTTGTTATAAGAGACACAGCAAATAATGAATATCAATGTAAGGGGACATACATTTTCAGAAAAAATACAATGTTATCGTTTTCTTCGGTTTTTCAGAATTGAAATATTTTCATTCAATGATACATGACGAAAAGCAATTAATTAGAAGGAAATAAAATAATATAATGTGCTCAAAAGCCTTGTAATTATGAAATAAATTAATTAAAATTAAATTCTTTTCGTTCACATTAATTTATTCCGTTACTTTTGTTAATTTATAATAGATATTAAAAAATATTAGAATAAAATATATATTTCCATCAATTTTAATAATTGGTAAATATATAATTAACGCTTGATAAATAATTATTACATACATAAGTATAAACATGTAAGTATTGATTTTTTTAAAAAATAAATAACCAACTGCATATAAATTTTAGACGAATTTATTCTGAAAAGTAATATATATCTGCTTTAAGAAAAAGCTTTAAATTATCTATTTCTGAAAAATATCAAAATTCATATAGATATTTAAAAATATAATTATCATCGAATACTGAATATTCCATATTCATTAAATAATCAAGAAAATTGTAATTAAAAATATATATTAAAAATAATCATCAACAAATATATAATATTCAATAAATAATCAACAACAAAATACTAATAAGTATTTTTTACTATGATTAACAGAGAATTTTCTGTTTGAATAATAAGTAAAAATATTATGACAGTTTGTTTATTTAGAACTCAGAGGATTTAAAATTAATGAGGCACAATTGGCAACATATTAAAATTACAAATATTATCATCACCAAATATATAATATTTCATATTCATTAAGTAATCATCAACTAAATTGTAATTAAATATATGTATATAATTTAAAAAATAATCACCAACAAATATGTAAGATTCAATATTTAAAAAATCATCATCATCAAAATTCAAATAAGTAATTATCGGATGATTAGCAGAAATTTTTCTATTTGAATAATAAACAAAAATTTTATGACAATTGTTTATTCAGAATTCAGATAATTTAGAATTATTTAAGTAAAATTGGCAACATATTAAAACTACAAATATAATCATCACCAAATATATAATATTTCTTATTCAATAAATAATCGTCAACAAAATTCAAATAAATAGTAAAAAAATAATCACCAAATATTTAATGTTGAATAAATATGCATCACTAAAATTAAAATTAGTTTTTCAAGGATTAAGTGAAATTTCTCTGTTTGAATAGTAAACAAAAATATTATGACAATTTGTTTATTTAGAAATCAGAGGATTTAAGTTTTATAAATTAAAATTGGCAACATTTTGAAACTACTAATTCTTGTTCATATAACTTCTATCCTTCTAGATTTTTCAGAGGAACTACAAACTTTCTCTAAAACATCTGCAGCGATTCGTTGGTGAGCACGCATCGTCAATCCCCATTCATCAGTCAATTTGACTTCAGCAAAATTACGACAAATATAAGCAACAGCTTCCGCTCTGAGGAGTTGATCATTATGCATGTCTGCCAACACCAGAATCCTGCAAGCAGTGTTTTCACTTAGAAAAGATTTCAAAACCTCGGCACATTCCTTCTGAAGGGAAGATATCTGGTATTTATCTGCTGCTTCATACAAATCACACACTTCCACAAAAGGCAAGGTTAACACTTCCGCTGTGTACATATACCATACCAAAGCTTGAAGAACTGGATGGTCCACGTCGTTTATTTGTATTGTGCCATCTGTCGTCTCCGTGAGGTTATGATCCAGCATGTTTCTGAAGACAGGAGATCTGGCTTGCAGGACAACTTATGAGCCTTGATGACTTTGTCTTCCACCACCAATTCTATATCTGTCAATTCCTCTCGCTGGTAGGCAAGAAGAAAATCCCTCACCATCAGGTCGACATGGGTTCGAGGAGTTTGCCTCTTCGGTACATCTGGCAATTTTACTTCGTTGGTAATGATGCAGCAACCGAATATTTTGATACGCACTTTGACCACCAATGTATCTTCAGGCATAATGAAGATTGGTCCCACATTCCCATGAAAAGCTACTAAATTTTTCATTTGCAGCTGAAGCAGCCGTTGATCGTCACTAGAAGATATACCTGTTCTAGGTTCGGACAGAGTCAATCCACTTGCGGAATCCGAGAAAAGTTCGGAAAAGATGTAAAAAGGAGCACCGCCACCAGAACAAGTAAAGGTGATTTCTTTATGGCAGTATTCGTCGCCAACCAAGTTCAGTAGCTGAGCATTGGCGTTTACATAGACAGTTCTGTCGCCAGAGTCCATTCGTTGTATGCCTATATGAACATTTGTTACGTGTGCTTCTGGATACCTGTCGTTAAACCTGGCCACTACCTGGAATTCAGGTTCACATTCTTTTTGTAGAGAAAAATTCCAGCTTCGAAGCCTCCTGGAGAACTTGGAGGCGTTGTCAATAATCCATTTTAAATCTCCTTCATGGAAGGGATTTTCTGTCCTTATGAACACTTCGTTGCTTATCAGTTTTGTATCCATTGCGTTAGGATGTAGAGGAAAATTTGATGCTGAAAATTCCTAATTTAGGAATAATCCGAGCGCAGGATCAAAAGCAATAATAATTATGTTAGAAGATACTATTTTTTATCACCAACGGAAACAGCAAGATTTCAGAAACCAGTTTATTTCACACGTCAGAAGTGTAAATTCAATAGAAAATTAAAGTTTAAAAATAGATACCATTGGCATCAATCACCATCAAAAGCGAAAAATTTGAAAAAAAAAAAAAAATCAAGAGTTCAGAATACACGCACAATGCAGAGATACATTTCCCCCAAATAAATGATGTTTAATATCTAGTCCTTTATCCTAGTATATTATTCTTAATAAGAAGGTTGGTGATTATTTAAAACTGAAAAATTCATCCCGAGTTTTGGAAAAACAGAATACCGCGAGATAAGCACGAATTTAACAACCTGCGAAGTAACCAATGAAGAGAAAATGTTGATATGGGCGAAGAGAATAAGAGCGCCGTTATTTGGTGTTTTCCCAAGGCCAGAGAAGGAACACGTTTCTTCGCGTGACGTTGAAAGTGTGACGCAATCGAAACATGACCTACTGACAACTTGGAAGTGGTGATGTGAAAAAACGTTGCTTTCGAATTCACAACGGAGCACATTTGACGACGATATTTTGTTTTCACTGGATTTGATATTATCTTTAATAGTCTTTTGTTTTATCAAAGGGATACAAATAAAAGAAACATTATATTTCTAAATAATAACTAAAAGGTTTATTAAATAATTACTGTATAATTAGGAATTTAATCTGATCGCGATAGCTTTTATTAACTAAATTTCTGACAACAATATTTGCAAACAAAAATAATTCGAAAATCCTTCTTCCTTTTGAAATTTGCTATTATTTTTTTTTATAATTTAATGTGTTTAATATTGTATTCATGATTTAGTATAATTTAAGTGTTTTAATAACTCATTTCAATTCAATATTCTCAGATTCAAGAATAAATAAAGATGGGCTCCCATTTTTTAATATTTTTTTTAATAATTAAATAACATTAGTTTTTTTTGTAACTATTTAAAAAAATGCTTTGATTGCAGAAAATTTAAGAAATTGTATATTATTTCGAAAACAACTTCGACAACAATATAAATTCGATTTCTTGCCAATACAAATATTGCACCTGAAAATTGCTATAAATCCTTATACAATGCATTTTATTAAAATCAACGGAAACTTGAAATCAAATTTAATCTGCTTATATTAAAGTCCCATTTTGAAGCTGCAGAAATTTGTGATGGACTTAGTAATTTTGAACCATTATTATCGTTATTATTATTAACCATTATTATTATTTAATACCAAAGAATTTAAATAAAAAAAAGTTAACTATGTAAGTAGTCACATAAAGAATTTAAACTAAAAAAGAATATATTAAAAACAAAGATATAAAAATTTCAAAAACTTAAAAAAAAAGGTCCAAAAACTGTGTGTGTGTATGTGTTTAGAGAGAAGGAAAATATTAATCATACAAATATAAAAGGATCAAGGTTAATATTGTATAAATTCGAGGCTCTTCTAAAATAACAAGAGATTACAATTATGATATATTTTTTCTATTATATCTGGATTTTTAATAGATGTTTAAGAATGTCGCATTTTTTTGCTAAGCATTGTAGCTAATTTACTTACTGTATTGTTTTCAGTGCCTCGCGTTTTTAAATTTTTTGTTTTACAATCCAGAATTTTAATGAAAAAAAATTATTTCTACATTTGTTCTATACCAATAAAAGTGTGCATTCTAAAACCTTTTAATTATTTCTATTATTTTTAACTCTTTATTTTCACGTTCATTTTTACATTTAATGTGAAATTTTTTAAGTTGCTTTAATTTCAAAAATCGGTCCATCTTTACCTTTGACAATTATTATTATAAGCCTCTTAGGTCATCGGTTCCTAAATGAGTATTTTTATAAAATATGTGCTTATTTAAAAGATACAGACATTAAAGGATTACCTTGATACTCACATTGCTGAAAGGCAGTTTAGATTATTATCCGAGAGATGGCGGTAAAATGAACCTCTCTCAGTTGGAAAATAAATCATAAATAACAAGCTATAAACTGAATTTAATTATTTTAAGTGCAGTTTGAGGTTAAGATATGAATAATTCTGCAGAAAAGTTTAAGAATTTAATATTGCATTTCATAGAATAAAATTAGAAAAATTAGAATAATCAAGAATTATTTGAAACTGCAATATTTGAATGGATATGTGGTTAACGAAGACGCAAAAATATACTCACACGCAACTTACTAAATTTTATTATTGAACTTAAAAGTTGTTAGACAGTTCAATTTTCTTGATTTGATAAATTCATATCGTTACATTTAAATGTTTAAAATGTGAATTGAATGTAAATATTAAATTTTTATGTCTGCTTGCTATATATATATATATGATTGTTTAACCTTTACTTACTTTTGCAAACTTCGAAGAAAAAAAAATAACTATCCTTGTTTCTAATCTTTCTCCCAAGTGCTGATAAAATGGCGAATGAATACAATTGAGCGAAAGGATGTATTTTCGTGCAGTTGGATCCAGACGTTTGCTATAAAAAGACGAAAGGAAATCCGGCGTTGATAACAAAATAAATGTATAATACAATAACTCTAACTCGAGAATAATCATTTATCAAAATTACGCTATTTAAAGATTTTATTTTAGCATCAGATGATAATAATTATCATCTTATAACAATATTTGTGGTTATTGAGAATAACTTATCTTATTAAAAGTGAGTGCTATTGTGGAAGTATATTTATATTTTCAATTTCATATCCTAGAATAAGTAGAAAATAACTTTTTAAACTCTTTTAAACTTGAGATTAATCAATACGTGTTTTTTTTGAAAATAATATTTGTGAAAATTAGTCTTCCGTTGTAGTAAAAAAAAACACGAATTGCTATTGAAAATGTAATATTTTTTTATTTCAGGTTTATTTAACTTTATATTGAAGCAGAATGTTATAATTATCTTTGATAAATAATAATAGATAAAAGTGTTATCCAAAGTATCTGGAATTTTTTCAAACTTGGACTATATTTCCCTAAATATAAATATGTTTTTCATCTTTATATACAACACATTTATCTATTTATCTCTCTTTCTTTTTAAGGTCAAAAGGAAATCCTTGTACAAGAAATATTTATTGATTTTCTATAAACCATGAATATCCATTTCCAGTTGGCACTATTCATAAAATGTCAAGCTTTTCTCTGAAGCCAAAGAATGATAACGCCAGTGATTTGTTTTATATTTTGGCATTTGCAATAAATTATTAAAAATGATGATAGACATAATAGGCATATAATGTTATTTGAATAATTACCGGCTAATATCGCTTTTTTTCCCTTTCACACCGGCACATTTTGAGCTCCCTCTTGATGTGTTTTCCTGTCTCTGTATAACGCGTTTTATTTCTTCAAAAATCCTTGTATAAATGTTTGTATTTCAAAATTTAAGTAAGTTTTTATGACGTCAGCTTTATGAAATTTTAAATTAAAGCTGTATTGACAATTCGGACAACATGTGTGATAGCCTGAACAGTTATTCAAACATGTTCGCTCGTACAACATAAGTGTGATACTAATGTCGCTAGTTATGTATATGTTCGCACATTCTTTATTATTTATTAAATTCACATAAAAATTTATTGATATTAATTTTTAAAAATATTGCCGGTCTCTGGCAATGTTTTATACCGTAGACATGCAACCATTAAAGTCTTAATGAAGAATTTCGAATGACATTTAATAGTATATATATTATAGGGTTTAGTTTTTAAGTTAGATTATCAGATATCACTATTATGTATCAACGTGATAATGTCAGATCTCACCGAGATTATAAACAGCTTTCTCTGCAATGTCCAGTTGTGTGATGCATTACCTTTTGAGAAACTGGCCTAGATTATAAGAATTTCTCATTGATATGTCCAGTTGTGTGATGCAATGCCTTTTGAGAGACTAGCCGAAAATATAAGAAGTTGTCATTGACGTGGACGTTTA
>JAOUZG010053381.1:1257590-1268010 GCA_026289955.1 Argiope argentata | reverse complement strand
TCATTGACGTGGACGTTTAATTGCGTGATGCATTGTCTTTTGAGAGACTAACCTATATTATAAGAATTTGTCATGGCCATGTACGTCTCGTAGTGTAATGCATTGTATTTTGAGAGACTAGCCGAAATATAAGAAGAGAGATTATAAGAAGTTGTCATTGGCATGTACGTCAAGTTGTGCGATGCATTCTTTTTTAAGGACCAGCCAAGATTATAAGAATTTCTCATTGCAATGTCCAGTTGAGTGACGCATGGCCTTTTGAGAGACTAGCCGAGATTACAAGAAGTTGTCATTTCCACGTACGTCCAGTTGAGCGATACATTCTAAGAGACTAGCCGAGATTATAAGAATTTCTCATTGCATTGTCTAGTTGTGTGACGCATTGCCTTTTGAGAGACTAGCCGAGATTATAAGATATCATTACTATGCCCCGTTGTCTGAGGTTTTGTCTTTTGAGAGACTAGCCCATATTATAAGAAGTTGTTATTGCCATGTACGTCCAGTTGTGTGATACATTGTATTTTGAGAGACTAACCAACATTATATGAAGTTGTCCTTACCATGTACGTCCAGTTGTTTGATGCACAGCCTTTTGAGAGCATAAGTGAGCTTATAAGAAAATTTTCAGTGATAACCGATTAGAAAGGTTTGATTTATTATCGGAATAAATGGGCTGTTATGTGATATATAGGAAAAAAGTTTTATTTGATATTATAAAGAAATATATAAAATGTTTAATCTAATAGTGACTAGATGGCAAATATTTAAACCGTTGGAGATGGAAAGTTTTATCCTTTTAACTAGATAGCTAAACAATTAGAATAGTGTAACTTGAAAAAATGCTTTGAGCACATTTAAAAAACTGTATTTTTCAATTTTCGAGTTAATAAGCATATTTTTGAAAAATTACTTCTTAATTTTTACACAGATTTATCATTTTATATTTCTCGATTTAGTTAAAGTCATACTTAGTAAAATAATCTTGGCACTCTAGCATTTTCAACAAAACAATTGTACTTTGTTTCAATTCCATTATCTGACCTTCGCATTGATAAGAGTTTGATGATCTCTTGGCTGTTTACCATTTTTCACTCCATATTTTTTTACTATTTTGTAATTATGTTTTATTGATTATAAGATATAATAATGCTTTATTATGATTTTACAACATTTTTCTGTTTTATTTAATCTGTGAATCACAAGTGTACCACGGTCTTTAATTTTTTTTTATACTATTGAACCGGAAAGTTACGTGCATGATTCATTCGGGCACTCAACTTATAAAGGTGAAATATAATTTAATTCAAGTGTAATAAATTACATTGAGAAATATATTAAGCAATTATATGAATGACTTTCAAACATATGGCAAGTGTATAGAAATCATATTGTCCAGTTGAAATAAATATTTTTGCAAGTTGTCTTTATATGAGATGCTACAAAAGAGAACAATGTTATTATTAATAATAAAATAACTAGTTAAATGAAATGTATACATAATTTCAGCTTTTTCACTTTTTATCTCTATTTGCCAAGTTTTACGAATTTTTTCAATCTTGTAAACCAAAATTATAATGACATGAATTTAAAAAATAAACATGATTGATATTGCACTGTTTTATACATTGTTGCTGTTCAGCTTCAAATGTCTGTGCAAAGCAAATGTGATTTACGTTGCCCAACAAGAAAATGTAATGGTAATTTTGTTTTCTTCACACGGTGATCGTGATGTAAACGCAGTAATGATTCATTAATACTTCTCATTTTTTAGGAAGGGATTTGTGTTTTAGAAAATAGGCTAGATTTCATTATTTTGCAACTTTTAATATGTAGAAAAGCAGAATTAATATTCACGATTCTGTGAATATTAGGGTTAAAAACGGATGCAAGTTTTTAAGGCTACAAAAAGGTAATGCAAATAAATAGATTAATAACTTTTAAATAACTTCTCAAATTTATTTCCACATTTTTAACTGAATAGACAAGTTAATAAATTATTTAAAATTTTATTTCAGAAATTTTGAGATAATATATACTTTTATCTATTTATTTTTTGAGTCTATTCACTATAGAAAAAATTAATTCATATAGAAAAAATTAATTTTTTTTCTATAGCATTTTCACTATAGAAAAAAAGCTAAAATATTAAAATTGCATATTAATAAAATTAAGACATATTGACCTTAATTGTGATAACTTATAAGAAAATAATAAATTACAATGAAATAAATTAATAAAAATATTATTTCACAAGATTTGTCAAGTGAAATAATATATAGTCATCTATATGATTAACTATTATTACAATTTATAATAAATTAGCAATCAAATGCAATTTATTTTATCAAATGTTACTTTTAATGAGTCATAGTAAACAGATATCGTAATTTTAATGTTTTGTTGTTGTTACTTAGGGCATTTACCATGGGCAAGCCCCCGCTGATTATATCAGCAGATTTTAAGCCGAAAGGAGTGTCTCTTGTTTCAAGTAGCTCCAACTAGGGCCAAGAGAACGACTTGGCTACACACTCATCGCATACGCTTGCACAGCCTCTTTTTACAGGGGGGCACAGTCACACATCTCACAGATAGCATATTGAAGAACAGCCATGCCCGAACCGGGACTCCCAGAACACGAGAGGGACGCGCTACCTCTGTGCCAGAAAGCTGGATAATGTAAAGCTGGATTTTGTAATTCGCATAATTCGTATTTTTTTTCTACAAATTAATTTTTTTGGCAACTGAACTAATAATCTTTTTCAAAGAATTTTTTTGAGCCCAACTTTAGATCGGCAGTCTTAGTTATCTGCTTAATCAAAAACCTCATGTTTTGAGACTATATTGAAGAGCCTCATTCTGAAAGGGAAAATATATGTATTTAGAATAAATTCGATTTAAATCTTGAATCAATTATAAACAACATTTTAAAGTACAACATTAAAAAAAATATTTTGATCCGATTCTATAAACTACACACGTGCCACTTAAGCTATCAGCAGATTCCGGAATAGATGCTCTTAAAATCTGATATGTTATCTTTGCGAAAGCATCTTTAGCAATAATATTTCGATCCCCTGGAACAAACAAAGCAGCATGATAATGTTTGAAGTTTGACATCATTATGATAGTTTTAAAATGTTGATCACAATTACATAACAACGTTTATGGATGCTCACATACACATACAAATGCATTTAAAAGTAAGTGATTGTTTTTAAAAAGTCGATTTTTGCAAAATTATGAACATTTTTTATTTAATATTCTTAACGTTCGAGCACGATTCCTTATGAAACTCTTAAAATTTTATTTCTAAGTTTATATTTTGGGTAGTTAATCTGAATTTTATGTTTGCATTTACGTATATAAGACTACTATTGAACATAATTTAAGTGCTATTTTCTCCAATTTAAATCACCACATTTCAAACCCTAAATTTAATTAAATATAGGGTTTATACCAAAACCTACTTTTCGAAAAACTGTTTTTCATATTCAATATTTTTCAAAAAACCAGTTTTAGTCGGTTTTCGAATCTTTGTCAAAAAATATAAGAAAAATGATGTGTTTAATTTACACTGAAGTGACAAAACTCATGGGATGACTGTTAATATCGTGTCGGTCCTCCTTTTACCCGGCGACAACTCGACGTGTCATGGAGTCCACAAGTCTTTGGAAGTCCTCTGCAGGAATATTGAGTCATGCTGTCTGTATAGACAGCATGTGAAAGTGTGGATGGTGCAGGAGTTTGGGCACGAACGGACATTTCGATTATGTCCCATAAATGCTCGATGGGATTCATTCGGGCAATCTAGGTGGGCAGATCATGCGCTGGAATTGTCCGGAATGTTCTTCAAACCAATCGCGAACAGTTCTGGCCCGGTGACATGGCGCATTGTCTTCCATAAAAATCCCATCGTTGTGTGGGTACGTGAAGTCCATGAATGGCTGCAAGTGATCTGCAAGAAGCTGAACATAATCATTTCCAGTCAATGATCGGTTCAGTTGCACCAGAGGACCATGTAAAAACAGCCCACACCATTATGCAGCTACCACCAGCTTGAACAGTGCCTTGCTGACAGTTTGGGTCCATGGCTTCGTGGGGTCTGAGCCACACTCAAACTCTACCATCAGCTCGTAACAACTGAAAACGTGACTCATCTGACCACGCCACGGTTTTCCACTGGTCTAGGGACCAGTCGATATGCTCACGAGCATAGGAGAGTCGCTGCAAGCGATGTCGTGCTGTCAGTAAAGGCACTCCAGTCGGTCTTCTGCTGTCATAGCCCAGGGAAGATAAATTTCGCCGCACAGTCCTATCGGACACGTCCCTCTTACTTCCCACATTGATTCCTGCAGTTATTTGACGAAGTGTTGCGTGTCTATTAACATTGACCATTCTACACAGACGTCGGCGGTCTCGGTCGTTAAGTGCAGGTCGTCGCCCACTGCGTTGTCCATGATGGGATGGGATACCTAGAATTTCATACTCTCGGCACACTCTTGATACTGTGGACCTCGGAATGTTGAATCCACTAACGATATCCGCAATGGAATGACCCATGCGTCTAGCTCCAACTAACGTTCCGCGTTCAAAGTCTGTTAATTCTCGTCGTGCCGCCATAAATCACGAAAGCCTGTTCACATGAATAACTTGAACACAAATGAAAGCTCTGGAAAACGAACTGCGCATTTATACTTTTTCGCTGCGATACTACTGCCATCTGTATATTTGCATATTGCTATCCCATGACTTTTGTCACTTCAGTGTATATAAAATAAGAAAAAAACGAAATCAATACCAAATCCAAAGTCAAATTTTTTTTTAAAATTAAAGATTACATACACAAAATAACGCAAACTCAAACAAAAATTTCATTTAATATTTATTTTATTTTCATTAACTTTAATTTCTTCTAAGAAAATAGGATTAAAAAAATCCACTGAATGGCTGCAATGTCTTGTTCTTATTTTGGGCATAGCATTGCCTGAAATTGAAAATACTCATTCATTGGTTAAAGAGCTTGGTTTTAAAGATTTCATGGCATCAAATAATATATCTAATTTTTTCGTTTTTCTATTCACTGCCTCAAATAATGTAAATTCACATTTTAGTGTCTTTGGATTTTGAAGTTTTTCTTTAGGATCTCCAAGAAAATTATGAATTGATTTTTCCATAGCTTTTTTTTTTAAAAAAAATATTACCCTGATGCAGTAGTTTCTTCGATTTGCTATTTATTAAAATAATTCCATAAAAGAATTTGGAAATATTCTAAACAAACAATATCTTTCCAAATAACTTATTAATTTTTTTCAAAAAATTGACAAAAATTAATTTTTACATAATAATATGAATTCTTCAAACCAGTTTTCTTAAAAAGCGGTCTTCAAATATAACATATTTACCTTAAAAACATCGGTTTCTTTAAAACGGGTTCGAAAAATAGTTAAACCCTAATAGAATTTTCTTAAAAAAATCCTCATAAATTAAAATCTAATTAATTTTTTTTCGTTCAAAGTTGGTATAATTTATTCTTTATATATTCTGCAATTGCTGAACTGGAGAATAATCAAACTATTCACTACAAAAATATTTTATCAGTGTTTTTGTGTTTTAAAATGTGGAAAAAAAGCCAGCGTCCTGGCAGAGAGGTGTGCGTCTTCCTCATGATTTGGGGGTCCCGGGTTCGAGTCCTGGTCAAAGCATGTTTTTTTTTTGAGTGTGTGTGTGTGAATGTGCCCCCTGTAAAAAGGGGCTGTGCAAGCGAATGTGATGAGTGAGTAGCAAAAGCCGTACTCTTGACCCTAGTTGGCGCTACTTGAAACAAGAGACGCTCATTTTGGCTTAAAAATCGCTGCCTGCATCAGCAAGCTTGTCCATGGAAAGTGCCATTAGTAACAACAACAATAAATGTGAAAAAAACTAATCATTTCCTGTAATTTATTTCATAAAATGTCATTTATTATTAAATCTCTGCAATATTAAAAAAAAGGAATAGAAATTCAGCTTAGTTTATAGTTTATAAAATAGATAACATATTTTCAACAAAATTTTAAGCAAACCATTAGATGAATTTCTGAACTAGAAAATTTTTACACTATTCCTATTTTTAGCGACAACAAACTCTTTTTTCCCCAATTTTTAAAATACTTTTGCCATTCAACAGCTAAATTTTGATTTCATGGATATTTTTTTCAATCTTTTTAATTCAAATATTTAAAAATATATCAATTTTAGGACGTTTTTCATTTCAAATGTAGTCGCTCACTTTAACGTCATCTTATTGAGGTGTACAGGTACAATAACTAAAATAATGAAAGTTAATGATGTAAAATATGTTTAACGATTATTTTTAAAAATATGCTAAGACTATAGAAAGATAATTTAGAGAAAAAAATTATTTTATTTGAAAATTGATCGTTTTCATTTTAAACTGGCATGAAAAATTTTTTTTGTTCAATAATGCGTTATGAATTTATTTAAGAAAATTTTCTATAAATTTTGATTAAAAATAAAATTAAAATTTCGAAAAACCCAGTCGTTAGAGCTAAAAAACTGCTATTACCCGAGAATTATATTGTTCCGAAGTAGAATAATTATACGGCCATCGATCTGGCACTTTGAATGTTTTTTTTTCCATCAAGTATTTCAAAATTTACAGATATATTATCCAAACCAATATATATACTACCCGATAGTATCTAATAACAATAAAAAATAAAATAAAATAAAATAAAAACCCATCTGGCAGTGAAACTAGAGACGACATAATTATGAGCTCCGAAGCTCTCTCTTCTGGTTTGGTTTCGACATTTATCTCCTTATTTTATCACGTGCGCAGAGGACTTTTTTATTCCGCTTCTTCTACGGCGAACTTTGGCTTATTACCTACGTCACGACACGTGACCAGTTTCGTCATATTCTAGAGTCAATCTGTTTACTTTCTCTGCGTGTTGAGAGTTCAGAGTAACTTGGCAAGAGCTGCCATATACATGTGCACTTTTATCCTATCTTTTCAAATTATTTAATTTTTATGCAAAGCGTCTTTGAAAATTGCCTTTCAAGCAAAATAACTAATGCCCTGTTTTATAATAGTTTGCTGCTTTGTATTTTACGAGTAAGTATTTAATATAATTTATACCCAACGTCTTATTTTTATTTCTATGTTTTGATTTGTTTGAATGTCATGCATACATTAAAAAAAAGGTGAAAAATTTCGGTTGTAATAAAGTTAATAATATCCTGAATTATCCTTAAGAGTTTCGAATTTAGATTTTTCCACGTCCCAAATTAATCAAATTACTTTTACAAGTAAGAATTTAGTATAATTTATTCCAAACATTTTATTTTTATTTCTATGTTTTGATTTGTTTTGTTGTTTGAATGTCATGGATACATTAAAAAAATGTGAGAAATTTCGGTTTTAATAAAGTTAATAATATCCTGAATTATACTTAAGAGTTTCGAATTTAGATTTTTCCACGTCCCAAATCAATCAAATTACTTTTACAAGTAAATATTTAATATAATTTATTCCAAACATTTTATTTTTATTTCTATATTTTGGTTTGTTTTGTTGTTTGAAAGTAATGCATACATTAAAAAAAAGTGAGAAATTTTGGTTATAATAAAGTTAATAATGTCCTGAATTATCTTGAAGAATTTCGAATATAGATATTTTCGCGTCCCAAATCAGTTCTAATTTTTATTATAAATCATAATTATAATAAACGAAGAGTTCATATAAAAATATATTTAAGCATTGAATTTACTTACTTATGTAATTTTATTTAACTCATTCCTTGAATACTTATGAAATTGGAATTTTTTATAATCTTTTTAAAATTTTTTTATTATTTTATTTATTTATTTTTATATATTTTTTTAAATTCATTTCTTGAAATACTAGAGTGCTGAAATTTATGTAATTTGTGTAACATAAAGTTACTACCATTTTCAAAAACTTAAATATCAATAATTTGTTAATTTTTATAAAAGTCTAATTCTATATAAGTGGTGGTATCAGGTACTTAAATGATTATTAAAAATTGATTATTAAATTTATTACATTTGTAAAAAGGAATTAGGAATGCATAAAAATTAGGAATTAGGTAATATTAACATAAAAATGTTTTTTATAAGCATACATTTATTAAATGTTCTGAAAGAAATTATTCTATCAAAACTGTAGTTGTCTAAACAACAACAAAAAAAAGCAAGAAGCAAAAAAAAGAAGCAAGCCACCGTTAATGTTGCGAAAATAATTACTATTTTTTAAAAATAAAATAAAATGTATAATATCAATATTATAATTAAAAAAATTATTATATTAAAATATTTACATCAGCACTTCACACATTTAGATTTGTTTTAAAATAGTATTCTTGATAAAATAATTTTCAATTTTTCGATATACTTACAAAGCAAAAGAAAATTATATAAGATCTTTTTATTAATTTTATGCTGCCCTTTTTAAATCATCGCTAAAGCTATAAAAATTCTTTGTTTTTCTTAAATTTCATTTTTTATATAAGCATTTCTAATATTTGTTGTGACGGTTTTTAAGAAAATATACTTTTTGCTCTGTCTGAAAAATAGTACTACAAAAATGAAAGAAAAAAAAATTATTCAAACCATTTGTATACTGATCTTCTTTTTTCAAGTTATATTAAATAAATATTTAATTTAAAAAAAATGGATTGCAAAAATTAAATCTTAAAAGGAGATTATTTTTACAAATTAATTACATATATATTCATATATTATGAAATTACATTATATTCTAGTTCTTACTTGAGAAGATGGAGCTTTTCATCTCCACATCTATCGAAAAAAAATATTTCTGTAAGCCTTTTGATACTCTTATTAAAAATTCAAAAAAAAAGTTTCGACAATTAATAAAAAAAATCGTTTTAATTTTTTTATTCTACCCTTTTTAATGATATAAAAATTCTAGTTTTTCAAAAAAATTATTTTTTGTACTAGCATATTTTTAATATTTGATGAGCTCAGTTTTTACGGTAATATATTTTTTTTGTACTACCTAAACTAAAAGTAAAGTAAAAAGAAAAAAGAAATTAATTTTTATTAAAATGTATTGTAGCACTTACATAACTCTATTCTCTCATTTGGATAATATATGGCAATACCTGATTTGGTAAGTATCTCAAAGTGCATTGCGATTGTTATTATAATAAGATGAGATGTTGTTCTGTTAATGTATAGTCTTTTGTATATATATATATATATATATACCTTTCAAAAATGGCTAATGGCTGAGTCTCCATTCTACAATCTTTCCTACTTACATAATACGTAACCCCCCTGGGGGCACCACGTTTTTAAGAATGGGAAGCATGTTCTCTTCACCCTGGTGGATAAACGGAAAGATAAGTGTCTGGCTCCTCCCTCATCGATGACGGGGTGTGCTTCCTAAGGGAAGGATCGTAACGTGGCCGGTGATGGCTCATAGAGCTCAACCATAGTTCCCGACGTTTTGATTTTTAATCCTCCGCCACCAGAAAAAGCAAATTAAAGATATTTATCAACCCTTCTCGATCTAACTCTAGTTTCAGTGTCAGTTAATAAAAGATATAATGAACCATAGCTAAGCAGGCCAGCTTTCTGGCACAGAGATAGCGCGTATTCCTCGTGTTCTGGGAGTCCCGGTTCTGGCATGGTTGTTTTTCTGTGTGCTGTCTGTGAGATGTGTGACTGCGCCCCCCTGTAAAAAGGGGCTGTGCAAGCAAATGTGGTGAGTGTGTAGCTAAGTCGTACTCTTGCCCCTAGTTGGCGCTACTTCGATAACAAGAGGCGCTCCTTTCGGCTTAAATCTGCTACTTCATCAGCGGGGGGCTTGTCCATGGCAAGTGGCATAAGTAGCAACAACATAACTAAGCACCTGCTTATTCTTTGAATCACTTAATAAAAAAATGCTATGAAAATGTAATAAGACAGATGCTTATTCTCGGAATTAATAAATAAAATATAGTAAACCATGTTGTTGTTACTTATGGCACTTGCCATGGACGGACTCGGCTGATACATCAACAGATCTTAAACCTGAAGATATGCGTCTATTGTTTCAATTAGCGCCAACTATGGCCAAGAATACGACTTTTATATACATTCTCATCACAGTCGCTTGTGCAGATATTTTTTTTTACAAGGGGGAAAAGTCACACATCTCACAGATAGTACACAGAAGAACAACTATGCCCTGACCGGGACTTCTACAACACGAGAAAGACGCGTTACTTCTGTGCCAGAAAGCCGGTATAGTAAACCCTTATCGGAGGGATGCTCATTCTCAAAATCAATTAATAAAAATATCAATTAATAATAGTAAACCCTTATCGGAGGGATTTTCATTCTTAAAATCAATTAATAAAAGTATCAATTAATAATAGTAAACCCTTATCGG
>JAOUZG010053381.1:1243102-1255546 GCA_026289955.1 Argiope argentata | reverse complement strand
ACACACACACACACACACACACACACACACACACACACACACACACAGCTGAATTCGCAACAAAAGTTAATATTTCGTCACTATAGTAACAATTCTCTTTCGTAACTATTCGGAAAACATCTTAATTAGAGGGCATGCGGGAATGATTTGTGGAGACAACTCTCACTTGTTGAGATAGTGAAATTTTTTTTTGTCATAAATATTTCAGAAAATAATATCAAGAAATGGAGAAAAATTATGCCATTATTCACCTTTTAATTAAATACCTTAATAATGAAATAATTATGTATACAGAGATTGATAGAAACCGATAGAGAAGTCTCGTAATTGTTTCAAACCGGTTTAATTGACAACAAGGACTTAAAAAATAATAATAATTTTCACACATGATGACTTGAAATTAGCAATCGTAAATTTCATTTTGTATATATAAATACTTTTTCTTTTAATAGATTTACAAAGAGCTTAATATAAATTACCCTTATTTTAATTCACAGACTCAAAAATTTGGTGTTCTTGAAACTTACTTCCATTCTTATATCAATGCAAATTATAACGTACTAAACTTTCATAGATACGTCAAATGGTTAAAAGAATTATCAATTAACTATAACGGATTGCTATGGTAACTTCATGGAATGCATAAGAAACGTCATATAAAGACTGACAACAATTGATCAGTTTCATTTCTCCTTAGAAACGACGCTACTAACACATTCACGTGTTTTTGAAAATAAACAAATAAAAATAAAATGAATCTTTAGTCCGAAGAATTGTAACCATGGCAACGTCTTAGATTTGATTTTCCTGTCGTGCTTTCATTTTGCAGTACATTATAAGCTGTACAATTTTTATATCAGACAATTTACAAAAAATAATGCGTGTTTAAAATAATTATCTATAAATCAAGGTGAAAAAAATATGTTTTTCTATTAATGTCTAAAGAAAGTTCATTTTTCATCTATACATAACAACGATAGAAACAGGCAAATAAAATATTATACTGTTTCAAATTTTTATAAAATAATGAAATACATTGTTATCATGTGAGAACATGGTGTTACTTTCGTTAGAGGTTTTTAAATAATTGAAGGCAACAAATAATTGAAGCTTGAAATCGCTCAGGCATTGAATAAAGCTTAAATGGCTATATTCATCAACATCTTTTAATCGCGTATATTTTTTATTTGCTTTCATCAGTATTATATTATTATTATAAAGGTTTTTTTTAAAGTAGATGTTTTTTAAGGTGTTGACCTGCTTTTACCAGTATTGCTTTTTCAAACTGGTTTAAACTACTTAATGACTTAAGTTAGTTAAGACAAATAATGACTTAAAAATATTGATGTTCTCACATGATAAATTGAAATTTGCCGTCGTAGATTTCATTTTTCTTTTTAATAAACTTTTATTTTTACGTTTTATTTTGTGAGTTTGGAAACATCCCGCTTCAAATTATTTTGAAGAATTTTTGGTGGACTATATTGAAACTAAATTGAAATTGAAAAATGTATGAAAATTGTAATTGAAGGATTGGAAAATGTCTTGAAATTAAAAAATAATGTGAAAACAAAATTTTTAATGCCTTTAAAATAATCACCGAAAAATAAGTTATTCTTTTTTATATACAAAGAGAAAGTACTGGAATCAGCAAAGAACTTGAAATTGAAATTTTAACGAATCTCTTCTTTTTGAATTGCCTTGAGTTTGAAAAACATATCTTTGGCATTGAGTCTGTCTCTCTGTAACACGGCCTAGATCTAGAAGAATTATATTTGTTATTTGTTACATCAAATTTGTAGATTTCTGTGAAAGTTTCATAGAATCTCATTGAAAGGAAGTGTGTCTGTCCGGGTAGAAGTGAAAACGATAGCAACAAAATGCAAAGACGTAGTTAAATGAAATTTGGTAAACAGGTTTAATGTCTGAAAATGCAGGTCTGCATTAAATTCAGAGCCAAATCTTTTATACATGTAAAACTCATTAATCCAAAAACATAATGATGCATTAAATTTAAGTAAAAAACGTAATAAATTTAGTTTGGTATACGATCTCGTTACTACAACTACGATTTTACGTCTGGTTAATTTTGATTTGGTTTTGGGAAAAAAAATGACACCCAAAATGCATATTCTAATATCAGGTACTTGTGTATTAACTTTGTTCCTGGGATTAAGAGTCAAATGTCGCACAGTACAATCAATAAAAATGTTAGATTCTCGCTGAAAAACAATTTTTCATAACTACTTTTTCTGCAAGGCATTCGTGGCCTTATCCGAAGTCCATAATTTCATTCAGAAGGCGGAAAATAATATTTTTATAAGAGAGTACATATACGAGAACGTTTTGAGGAGACCACGACCACTGTTTTATTTAAAAAAATGCCTTGAAAATATTTCCTGTGCCATAATATACTCCTGAAATTATTCGGAAACCAGCTTCAAGGGGTCTCCCAAAAACTTTCTCGCATATTCTCTAATAAAGTTGTTATACCAGAGAAAACCTCACGTGGCTTACAATAGTAATGAAATATTAACCTTTGGCATGAATTCAGCATTTTTTTACTGAGTCCATCGTCCTTGGCGAGTTATTTGGCGATTAAGCCTTGGCATACGATTAATAACATCCGAAAATCGAATTTGTATTTTAAATGCGTTTTTCCCAATCAATTGAAACAAAAATCTTTTTAAAAGTTTCACTTGTAGTCCAAAACCCCATACCGAATATAATATATTTAACTCATTTGTTTTTAATTTATCGTGTGAATATATTTCTGAAAGATCGACAGATGGTCAACCCCTTATTGGATTTGGTTCAAAATTTGGCACGAATCTATGCTATAGATGTCAGATGTATGTGTCATATTATATTCATCTAGTTCTCTTCGTTTTACAGTTGTTTCTTATGGGCATTCAAGCCCGCTGAGAAAATCAGTGATTTTAAGCTGTGAGAGCGTCTCTTGTTTTCAGTAGTGCCATCTAGGGTCAAGAGTGTGTTTTAACTTCTCATACGTCACATTCGTTTGCACAACCCGTTTTTACAGGGGGGTATATTCACATACCTCACAGATCGAGCACAGATGAAGAGCAACCATTTCCGAACTGGAATTCGAACACAGGACGCCCAGTATAGGGGAAATACTCTACCCCTATACCTAAACCCGTTTTGTCATTATATTAACCTATATTTGAACAACTGGACGGACAGATCTCGTCTGTACTGATTTTGATCAAAATTTGATAGAAATCTACACATTCGATTTAAAGATAGAACACCAGATTTAATCTATATAGCAGAATGTGTTTCTTTATTTGTCTTTTTTACAGACAGATAGACAGACATTTGCCAAAAATATATTTTTCTAAATCAGAGAAGTCTAAAACAGAAAGATTCATCAAAATTTCGGATTTGAATTTTTTGACTGTACTTTCTGGTATATATACTTTATTATAATTTCTATTATATTACTATACTTTTTCTATAATATCTATATGAGAAAGTAAAAACATCAAAACGTGATTTGTTTTAATAAAATAAAAAATAAAGTAATTAAAACATTTTACAGAGAGCATTTATTTTAGAATAGCCACGTGCCACGTTAGGTAGACGTCAATGCAAAAGTTTGCCATGTTAAGGGTCACTTATTTTTTTCTCCTGCTCTGAAATGCACAAATAGTTTTCCATTTAAAATCATTATCCTGTTTTAAATAAAAAGAAAAACAATCTTATTATAAAGCTATAGATAGCTTTCTTTCCGTGCTGAATGTAAAGAGAGTTTCTCGTCTGAACACTTCTTATCATCGCAGTAATGGAATATTAAAAAAGAGATTTAATTGGCTAATGATATTACACCTACGTTTCCTCTTTTCAAAGTCTGTTCGGCTGCTGTTTCTTTTATCTGCCTATTTTTTATTCATATTTTTCATTTTATAATTGTAATGCGAATAATAATAACAATATATTAATTTTTCAAATCGAAATTATATAATTTAAGAGGTTATGATTTCTGAAAAAAAAAATTTGGAACATGTTTTAAAATACAATTTAAAAATATATCTGTTTCTGTTTTTATTTATAATAAAGATGTATCTGTATATGTGTGTTGGCGCTATACAAGCTAGACCTGTTGACCTAGAATCACCAAATTTAGCATATGCATATTCTTGAGGGTAAAATTAATCACTCGGAAGCGATTTTTTTAAAAAAATTAATTAAAACTTATAATAAAAAATTAAGGGAAATTTTGGCATCTTTCCTGGATAACTTTTTAAAAATATTACAGAGCAGTAAAATAGTTCTTACATCATCTTAAAGTTCAAAAAATTATCTTTTCAAAGATAACATTTTCTTGCCCTATAAAATTTTTTTAACGAATTTTTTTTAAAAAAATACTTTAATCTTATCTTTTAATAATGTATTTCTCTCAAAATAAAAATAAAATTTAACCTGCACGAGCATGTGATGAGTGTAAGGAAAAAAACTAGCGTTTATCAGCATGTTGCCATTACATCGACAAAAGCTAAAAAAAGTTAATTATTGCTACATATTTAACCAAGAAAAATTTAATTTTCTTTACGTGATTGTATGAAATGGACTAAAACTGAAATATGATTTTATCTGAAACAATAAATATAAAGAAATGCTTTATGTGACTTTATTAAATATCTGTATTATTAATTCAAAAATTCAGTTTTATTTAAGGTTATATCTAGTAACTGTTTCCATCTATGCCAAGCAAAGCATTGATGGTCTAAGCCAGGGGTAGCGAACCTTAATGGATCAATGTATTATTTTTTTAAAATGTTGAATAAATTTTTTTAAAAATGTTTAAGGTATAGATGTACCATGAAAGAATTTTGTCTTGTGATGGCATTGGAAAATAATAAAACTTAATACTAACAATTTAAAACTCTTTATTTATTACGAAAAAAATACATTTTGTACAGTTTAGTATTAAAGGTTTCAGTTATATGTATAATTCAAAATAAAGTAATATTAGTGTGACTTCTGTTGTTGCAGATTAGATGACAAATATAGCACAGTAAGATGTTACTTTTAGTAGAATGCGTGCTGAATTCGAGTCATCTGCCAAACGGTTTTTGAATCATCTGTCAAACGGTTTTTGAATCATCTGTCAAACGGTTTTTGAATCATCTGTCAAACGGTTTTGAAGTGAATCTTTAATTCCATTCAAATATAAAAATAATTAATCTCAGGCATTGGTAGATGAAAATACGGTCAAAATAGCACGAGCCAGCTTCTTCAAACTGTTAAATATGTCTGGAATCGAATTTCATGTTTCCAAAATTTCGTTACTGGCATATTTAATTATATCACATGTTAATCTTTCTGTTTCAATCAATTCAGACTTTTCCTTGTTCCAATAAATTTTTGAATCCATTTTGAGCTAGATTGGAAACCGGTCAGATGCATTTCAAATTCTTCAATTTCCAATCAATCGTCTTGGCACACGTTCAGTTTATCATAAAAAGTCCGATGCAAACCGTTTTGATTTTTTTTGTGTCCAAAATATTATATCGCGTGTTATCAATGATACAAGTGCGATTGGTTTTTCATCTGTGGGCTAACCAAAGGCTCATAATTTTTTGTGGACTTAAGGTTAGGACTTTAGTGGAAATGGGCCAACCATACATGCTGGTGTAAAATTATGTTTTAGTAGAATATGTAACAATGATTTTTATTGTTGCAATAAATTAAAACAATTTTCGTTGCTTCCTCATCTTCTACTTATGTATTTTTGTGCATGTTATTGTTATAAAATATTGTTCCTTTTTTAGCGTAGCGGGTTCGGATTGAATGGACTTTACTTGAGGACAGCACAAACTAATTCATTTATATCTATTAACAGGATGGTTTGAGAAAGTAAAACTTCAGATAAAAAGAATCCAGCAGTCAACAGTCCCTAACAGAGTAAATGCAAGCCTTACGCACAATAAACACAGACTGCAAAACAGATATCGTATAGCACAGCAAACAGTGAATCACAGCGATCTCAATAACACGGCTTTAACAGCAAGCGCAAACACTGCTCACCAATAGCAAGCGAGAAAAGTAATCCGCTAGTCCAGCGAGACTCTTCTCTTCCGAGAGGAAAAGCTCTCAACTACCAAAACTACAGCAACTCGTCCTTTATATAGCCGAGCGAGCGAGCGCATGGAAACAGGCGGAACTTCATGAAAAATCCAGTGTCTACCAGACTATTATTTTCGCCAAATCAACTCGGCTGGTGACAAGCTTTTTCACAGCCGTCGCCAATGCCTTCTCCTTCGGTGCGTTTCCGTGGCGTTTGGCTGTTTGTAACAATATAAATTTATGCAACCAAAAATGTACTGGCATGCTTTAAAATGAAACAGCATCCTTTCTTTAAAATGAACCAGTACGTTGTAGAGGATCAATAATTTACCTATGAATGAAGTTGTTATTAGCGGCACTTGCCAGGAGCAAACTTCACAGAGGCATCAGCGAGTTTTAAGCCTAAAGGAGTGTTTCTTGTTTTGAAGCAGCGCCAATTAGAACCAAGAGTATGACTTAACTACACTCCCATCACAGTTGCTTACACAGCACCTTTTTGCAGGGGGGGGGGGCATTCATATACTTTACAAATAGAACATAGAAGAACAACCATGCTCGAACAGGGACTCGAGCCCTGGATGCTAGCTCTCAGGGAAGACGCACTCCCTCTATGCCAGAACGCCGGCTGTCTAATACATTCTTTGACTTAATAATATGGCAAATTTTCTGTTCTCAATTCAAGAAATTATTGTTTAGAGATTTATCGATATTTTTATACGTATCTATCTTATTGATTATCAAAGACCGCCCCCCCCATGATATTGCCAAAACATTCCCGCGCACTTCCCGTTAAAGGTGTTATCCTAGAAAATGTCTTCCGTCGCATTGGCATACAATAGTTATGATATATTAATCTATGGCGTGCTTGGCGAGATTTTAGGCGATTAATCCTTGTAATGTGATTAAAATACCATTTTAAAATCGAATTTATATTTTAAAGGAGTTTTCCTCAACAAGTTGAAAAAAAAATTTGACACATAGATACACTTGTAGTCATAAAACACCATACCAAATTTGATTTGCATTACTCATTATGTTTTTGAGCTATCATGTTTATATGTTTCTGAAATGCCAAACCGAAAATATGGATATTTCTTTTCTTTATTGCATTCGGCTCAATATATGATGATTATCTACAATAGGGATGTTAATATGTGTACTGAATTTTATAAGAATTTTCTTCCTTTTGTAATTATCGTGTTAACTTGTATACTCGAACAGCTGAACTGACAGACTTCCTTTGAATGCATTTAACTCAAAATTTGATAGAAATTTACAAATTTGGTGTATATACCGTACCAAATTTCCATTTACCTAAAAGAATTTTTAATTATCTTTGTCACAGGCAAACAGACATATAGACTTTTTTTTTTTGAAATTATGTTCTTTGAACTCGGGGAGATCTAAAATATGGAGATTCGTCAAAATCTCCATATTTGAAAAATCCTCGATTTTTTTTGTCGATTTCAGTACTTTGTCTACCCTTCCTATACGAAAAAGTTAAAAAAGATAAGAATTTATAGAGATATAATTTCTTTTTTAAAAATTTTAATTCAATAAAACTATCAGATATATCTAAAAGTTCTTGATCTGTGTTATATATGTAGGATATCCAACAGAAACATTTTAATTGGCCAACATCTGCCTTCATCTTGTTTTGTCAACACGCGATGATATATGAAATCCAAAGCAAGAGTTGTAAAGGTTAGATTATTTCCCAGAGGACCATAATTTTTAATTAGTTTGGCATTCCAGAACAACGCCACCTATCGGTCTTTCGAGAGTCTGTCCCAATTAACTTTGAAACAGAGGCTCACTAACTTTCGTCCAGAGAAGACGCCTGTCTTCACGCGTCAGCGGTTACCGCAAAGCTCAGCGGATGCGCGGTAATATATATTTTCAGTCATAATGTTTCCCTATCTCTAACGTCCTCCTAGAGGAAATAATCTAACTTTCTGATTATTAAATATCTCCATGTTTTAATTCTTTTTAATGTTTCCCTGTAAATACTCCCCTTGTAAATATTCCCCTTTAACTCTAAATAAATTCTTTTATTTTTCTAAAGAAGTCTCTTCATCCTTCGTTTGTATTATTTTAATTTTGTTTTAGAAACTAACCCGTAAATATTAAAAAATATTAAAAAACCCCTAGACATCACGCCACTAAAATCCCGCTATCTGAAGAGTCTAATTTTTGGAAGATTTATTTAGACTTCCACATATATTGTAAATCTTTTCTATTTACAGATTATTTACTCGAAAATATGTAATAATTTATAAGGAAGCTATTAACTCCATTAAAATAATACCCGAATTTCTAGTCCTAAGTATATTGTTGCTGCTGTTGTTATTAGTGCCACTTGACATGGACAAGCTTCGCTGAGGCATCAGAGAGTTTTAAGCCGAAAAGAGCGTCTCTTGTTTCGCAGTAGCGCCATCTAGTCTCAGGAGTACGACTTAGTTATGCACTCATCACAGTCGCGTGCACAGCCTCTTTTCACAGGGGGGGGGGCACATTCACACACCTTACAGATAGAACACAGACGAACAACCATGCTCGAACTAGGATTCAAACCCTGGACGTCCAGTTCTCGAGATAAGACGCGCTACCCCTATGCCAAGACGCCGGCAATCCTAAGTATTGTAATATTATAATGTGATAGACTTAGTTTTTTTTATTTGAATTTTTTTCTGGATTTTTTACAAAAATTAAAAAAAGTGTGAGTGAAAATATTTTGTTGATGATTAGTTATACATTTAATAATGCGATAACAAATATGACATTTTGTATCTTTCAGGTTGAGAGATGAATCCAAATCAACCACCATCTCTATACAGTATTTGCTTTCAAAAAACTTTAACTATTTTGAGGACGGGACTATGGAACAAATATGACACCAATCCTTTCTCTTACTTACCATCCTCCATCATCAACGACTTGACGAAGTTTGCTCTGTCTCAACCGTTTAAAGAACGGCCCAAATTAACTGAATTATGGCATCTGATAACCAGTGGTAGACTTACAGAATTGGATTTGATTCATCACGATTTGGAATCAGATCCCAACATATTTCTCAAGATGATGTCCGAGAATGTGTGCAAGAATTTGCGATCTTTTTCCATACCTGCTTGCTTGAGGGACGCTGATGTTCCATTAGTGGAAATCGTTCTTCGTTTCTGTACCAATCTGGAAGAGGTACATTCTGCTTTGCAGTTCGACTTGGATGTTCTTGAAAATTGCTCTCATTTACGAACTCTAAGATTTCATCTTCCGATGAATCAGATTGCTGAAAACTCTCTTCGTAAAATCATGGTTTCTTCGCACGCCTTGAAGACTCTTGAGGTGTTTTCCGTCTGCGCCGGAGAGGACAGTTTTCAATCCAGTAAGCTCGTGGCCAAAGTTCTTCTTGGTTTCCCCAATTTAATTTCTGTTGGACTCGTCGATTCTTCCCTGCCTTTGAAACTCATTCATAAAACACAAAGAAGCTTCTTTCCGCTTCATTTAAAATTACGACGATGTTTCTGGGGGATATCGCATGACAATTATCTACGTGTCGCAAATACCAGAAAGCTTTCCACTTATAAGAAAGGATTCTCTAAAATAATCAGAATGGCCGTTTCATCTTCTCCATACACTGAAGAGCTGGTGATTAATGTATTCCATAAAGAATGCCTGCAACATTTGTGCCTACTAAAAAATTTAACCTTCCTCAGCATTAACTTTAATTATTGTGATAACGACTATATGTCCGCTTGGGTTTCTTTACTAAAGGAAATAGGACCCCAGCTGAAACACCTCTCAGTTGAAGGGTCAAGCAATATTCAATTAAATGTTATCTGTGATAACTGTTTCAATCTAGAAAGTCTTCGAGTTCGTGGAAAAGCATCTGTTACTGAAGCAACTTCTACCAGTCAAAATTTACCACATCTAAGACGCTTGCTTTTGATGTGCATGAATGAGAGGAGCCTAAGATATATGCTTTCCAAATGCCCTATTTTGACAGAAATGTTCCTAGATTGTGCTTTGTGCTTAGATGATGTTCTTTTGTGTAAAATTCTAAGGCAGAATCCGTTGTCGGAGCTGAAGGTGGCGGGAATTCATGCGTGTAAACTGTCAAGGACTGGCTTCCAACTGTTATTGGAAAGTGCTGTGAAACTAGAAAAAGTATCGTTCAGATCTGTGAAAATGGATACTTCTGATCTGATCCATAAACTGAATCCAAAACTTGTCAATTATCCAATCTTCAACAAATTAAAAGACATTGAGTTTTTCCGACGTAAGCTTCATCCATGTCATTTTTAAGGATACATATTTGGGTGGGTCGAAACAAAATTCAAAAAGTTTTTTAATGCCAATGTAACAGGAGAAAGCTGGTAATTGGGGAGAAGTATGTCAATATACCAGGAGAAAAGCTCGATATAAGTGAGAAGCATGTAATTATACCAGGAGAAAGCTAGCAATTCGTGAGAAGTACATCATTATAACAATAAAAAGCAGACAATTGGTGAGTAGTATGTCATTATATCAGGAGAAAGCTGGCAATTGGTGAGAAGTATGTCATTATATCAAGAAAAAGCTGGCAATTGGTGAAAAACAAGCCATTATACCAAGAGAAAGCTGAAAATTGGTGAAAAGCATGTCATTATACCAAGAGAAAGATGCCAATTGGTGAAAAGCATGTAATTATACTAGGAGAAAGCTGCCAACTGGTGAGAAGTATGTCACTATATAAGGAGAAAAGCTGGCAATTGGTGAGAAGTATGTCAATATATCAGGATAAAGCTGACAATTGGTGAAAAGCATGTCATCATACTAGGAGAAAGCTGCCAACTTGTGAGAAGTATGTCAATATACCAGGACAAAGGCTGGAAAATGGTGAAAAGCATGTCATTATACCAGTAGAAAGCTCTCAATTGGTGAGAAGTATATCATTATACCAGAAGAAAGCTGGCAATTGGTGAGAAGTATGTCAATATACCAGGAGAAAATCTAGGAATTGGTGAGAAGTATGAATAAGAGGAAAAGCTGGCAATTGGTGAAAAACATGCCTTTATACCACGGGAAAGCTGACAATTGGTAAGAAATATGTCATTATACTAGGAGAAAGCTGCCAACTGGTGAAAAGCAAGTCATTACACTAGGTGAAAGCTGCCAATTGGTGAAAGGCATAATATGGGAACATTTTTAAAATTTACTGATATTTTCCGCTTGGTCTTGAGTTTATTATGTAAAGTGATGAAAGTGGACTATTATTTTATTTATTTCAAAAATATATCTCATGACATTAGCTATTATGGGCTCAATAATTTCTAAACAAAGCTTTAAAAATTTGACTATTATTTTAGGAAATAATAAAGAATTATAGTTTAGAGGAAATAA
The DNA here is from genome assembly GCA_026289955.1 of Argiope argentata. Lineage (NCBI taxonomy): Eukaryota > Metazoa > Arthropoda > Arachnida > Araneae > Araneidae > Argiope > Argiope argentata. The sequence goes on along the minus strand of JAOUZG010053381.1, from coordinate 1,244,074 downwards.
TAGAATTAAGAAACATCTAAAAAAACCTTTTCAGCTATTAACAATATTTGAAAAACCGACCCACCCGAAGGCGTACGGTTACATTGAGGATTGAGTTCTAATGGCTATCCGTGGGAGGCACGTTTCTTCGAGGGCCTCCCTGGGCGGAACTCACCGGAAATTGAAGAATGTTACACTTTTTTGCGAGGCACTTTCTCTTTTTTTCACCATTTGAAACTTACACGAGCGTTATGAGTTGCAATTTCGTTACTGTATTCATTTTCACAAAACGATATTTCGATAGGAATGGGGATGTGATACTTATAGGTCGTGGAAACCAAGATGTTGCGAAGTCCCTTCCTTTCCTATTTTTTAAATACACTTTTGGGAGAATGACATCTCAAAGAAGAAGAAAACTCGGGAATATCAATATATGAAGCCATATTACACAAATTTTGTGAAATTGAATTTTATGTCATTTAAAATGTCAAGTGTTCACCTCTTGTAAAAACCAATAGCTGAGGGTGACAATTTAAAATTTTTTAAAAAGTTAATGGAAAACTGTCATTTTTTACTTTTATTTCTGAAGTGGAAGTTATCAAACGATTTTATTAATTTTTTCCTCATTTATTCTTTTTAAGTTAGTGACTCTGCCAAAGTATAGCGTCATGAAAAAAAATGAACCATTCTATAGCTAGAGTTATTCTTTTATTTCCTATCAGCTTATACTATTGTACATAGCTTGTGAATATTTAATGTCGTACTTTGTATTTACTGCTTGAGCTTACTGAATAAAAGTTACTAAAAATTTATATTTTTCCAAAAAAAATTTATATTTTTATTTGTTTTAAAAGTAAGAATAACATTTATAGCCATATGAATGTCCTTCTAAAAAATGAATGCTGAAAACGAGAAAAGTACTCAAATTTTATGTTTTAAATTGGGATGCAAAATAGTAAATTGTTTATTCAGTATACTATTGTACATAGCTTG
>JAOUZG010053381.1:1217989-1243092 GCA_026289955.1 Argiope argentata | reverse complement strand
AAATAGTAAATTGTTTATTCAGTATACTATTGTACATAGCTTGTGAATATTTAATTTTGTACCTTGTATCTATTGCTTGAGCTTACTGAATAAAATTACTGAAAATTTATATTTTTCCAAAGGAAATTTTTGTTTGGCTTTTCTTTTAAAAATAAGAACAACGAGTATAGTAATATAATTCTCAAGAAAAAAAAATGAATGGGGAAAATGGGAAAAGTACTTAAATTGGGTAGCAAAATAGTAAATTGTTTATTCAGAAAAGGCTAATGTGTATGATGAAGAGCAGGATATGAAAGAATATAGGAGAAAGGATGGAGACAACAACAAGACGTCTGTCTGTCTATACATTCGCATACAGATAAACGCAGTAAGTCATAAGCGCGTTATCTTTTAAGTATTTGTGATCCTTTGTAATAATTTGATATAATTCTTTTAAAACAAAAAAAAAATTGATCAGATGTCATCGTCTTTTGTAAAGGTGTGATGGACAATCGAAGTTTCTGAATGCAGGCATATTTATAACAATGTGATTTGACTGCTGATTGGGATGGGGAGGGAATCGAAGGGGAAAAAGCCCAATTAAAAGTGGATGAAAACAAACGAAACATTATCCTTTTTAGTCATTATTCGACCTTGTGAATGCAACTGTAATTTCGTTTTATTATCAAGTCAGAACATGATATTGCTTTAGGAATGAGGCTTGCAGCATCAACAAAAATCCATAGGTGAAAAATTGAAATTTTATTATCTGCGCTAGCATTTCAAAAAACAAGTTTTTAATAACGCTTTGCCATTATATTTACAAAAGCTCTGATTAAGAAAAAAATAAGTTAATCACTACAGCAAATAAAACCTAGAAAAAGGTCATTTTGAGCACGCGATTATATGAAATGAAATAAATAGCAAATGCGATTTTTTTTTAAAACAATCAATGCGATACAAAGTTTTTTTGGATCGTTTGTCATACTAAAGCGACTCATTCGATGAAACCATTAAAATGAACAAAAATACAATTTAACTCGCACGAGCACGTGGTGCTTGGTCGTTCAAGAAATGATGTTCTGACATGATACATTGAAATATGCATAGCAGATTTCATTTTATCTTTTTATATTTGGTTTCAGTCAAACTGCAAAAGACATTAATTACACTGATTTACTCCAAATTTGTTGAGAGAACATTAAGACATTGATTAGTTTTTAATCAAACATATAGTTAAAATTTCGAAAGACACCTTAATTTAACGCTTTCTCTGTGATTCATAGCAATATCTAATAAATTGCTTATTTATTTACTATATTTTAATTGTTCTACACGAAAAATTATCTAATTGTATAGTATGCATGAATCACAGCGATTCAAGTACTGCGCAATGCGTTTAAACAAAGAGATATAAACTAAACATAGACTTGTTATATTGCCATCACATTCTAAATTGCCGGCTTGCTGGCACAGATGTAGCGCGTCTTCCTCGTGTTCTGGGAATCCCAGGTTCGAGTCCCGGTTCGGGCATGGTTGTTCTTCTGTGTGCTATCTGTGAGATGTATGACTGTGCCCCCCTGTAAAAAGGGGTTGTGCAAGCGAATGTGGTGAGTGTGTAGCAAAGTCGTACTCTTGGCCCTAGTTGGCGCTACTCAAATAGAAGAGACGCTTCATTCGGCTTAAATCTGCTGCTGGGCTCAGCAGCGGGCTTGCCCATGACAAGTGCCATTTGACATAACAACAACAACATTCTAAATTGACTGTGAACTTTTGTTGTCATATAAATGTGAGTGACACAGCTATCAATGTATTAAAATTATTATCGAAGATATAAATATATACTAAATAATGTTACAAACCTGTAATTTTGCTTTCTAGCACGATTATCTCGATGTCAGAAAGATCATTTTACGATTAGCCCTGTTGGGTGCTGAGCGGGTGATCTCTGAAAACTTGGCGTATTGCAATCCTGTCACGGACGCCAAATTCATCGCCAAATGATTGCTAGTTTTGTCGTTAGGCTCAGAGATCAGTCGCTCAGCACGCAACAGGTCAAATCGTAAAATGGTCTTTCTTACAAAGACATACTCCTTGCTAGGAAGCAAAATTACAGGTTTGTAACAAAATGGTAGTTTTAGGTACAATGAACAAATCTTTAAAGTGTTTTCAACAATTAGTTTTCTTCATTCATGTCGCATGATGCCATTCATCTACGTATGTCAGCGTATAAATATTTATCATGTTAAAATTTAAAATATGTATCATGATCCTTAATTCCCAGAATTAACATGAAAATTAAGTACTGGTAAATTAAAATTTTTCTATTGTTTTGTGATATGCTTGAATCACATTTTTTCATTTGAATTGATTTGAAGATTATTAAGAAAAATTTTCTTTCAAATACAATAAAATTCATATCAGATGTCATCGCCTGGAGTAATGATCGAATCGAATCGTAATCGAAGTGCCTGAATGCATACATATTTATAGTAAAGTGATTTGACTGCTGCCGAGGAGAGGGGGGGGGGCAAGAAGGAAAAAAAACCTTATTCAAAGTGGATAAACACGGACGAAACATCAATTATTTTAGTCATTTTAAAACAGTTATATTGAACAATAAATGCAAACTATCAGAGCTTATCTTTAGGTCTATAACTGTCAAAATTGGATTAGTTTAGCTTATTTATTATATTAACGCCTCTTTTAAAGCAACATGCGAATATTTTGGGATGGTCTTTGTGTTTTGAGCCTTGGTCAGATGACGAGGTTGATACCTGAGCTGGAACCCCTTCTTCAAATTTCCACGCCACATCAGCGGAAGGACGTTTGCCATAGACGGATTTAACTTTCGTCAGATCCACTTAAACGATGGTTCTTAGGTGGAATCGGGTTTCAAAACTCAAACAATCTGGTCTTTACCACCAGACCTATGTGGCCCTTGTCGTAATTGTAATACAGCTTCAAAATACTAAACTATAGCAATGTTGTAACACTGTGTCCACAATTTTGATCACACCATTCTTTTACTTCTTGATTACTACAACCTGTTACAAGATAAGGCTGTCTTTTCAAATTTACCCCATTAAACCTTATTCAGCACACCAGACATTTTCCTGTTCACTGCTCTTAGTTTCAAATATATTTTAAGAACTCTCCAACCGTATAATAAAACCATATGAATCAAAATGTTATTTTAAAATTGATATTGTTGTTGTTTCTTATGGCTGAGGTAGTCAGGGATTTAAGCCTTATCAGCGTCTTTTGTTTGGTAGCAGCTCCAAACTAGGGCCAAATATGGATTTAGCTACTCACTCGTCACAATCGCTTGCACAGCCCCTTTTTGCAAGGGGGCACATTCACACACATCACAGATAGAACAGAGAAGAAAACCATGCTCGAATCGGGAGTCGAACCCGGGACGCCCAGATCACTGGAAAGGCGCCCTATCCCTATGCCAGGACGCCGGCTTACAATGATGTACGTAATCTAAATGTGTGTAATGCATAAAATTATACCTCAAGGCAAGCACATTGATGGAGATCCTATCTTTAGTTGGTGATTATGCTTAAAATATACATATATGGCCAATCCTTAATTTGGTCAATTTAACTATTGGGGTGATTAGTAGTTTAACCCCCTTCTTCGCCAAGTTGGCGATAATTCGCCAAAGATGGCAACTTTATGGTTTTTCTATTATACCAACCCTAGATCGTGGTTGGCGATTTTTGAAAAGCGCGCCAAGCAGGGGGTTAAACTACGATCGCACCAACTATTGTTTTAGAGTAAAAAATTTGTTTGTTGAAACATAGCTGATAAATCATATAAAATTTCATTTATTGTGAAACTAATAATACCGACTATCTCGTCCTATAAAGTACAAAAATATCTTTATTTATATTAAATTTTTTTTTATTTTGTTGCCATCGGTTAGAGGAATAAATAAGCGAAAAAAATATATGAAAAGGCTGATATTGTTTAAAATCGGAATTAAAAAAAGTTAAATCGGAGTATGAGCATGAATTTTTTTCGATTATATAGTCCCAAGTTACAAAGGAAAACCCTTCACATTTTGTTTGTTTTTAATTAACTAAAATTTAAATTTAAATTTCAAAAAAATCTTGAATAATTCTTTTTATTTACAATTTTGGAAGTAGATACAAAGAACTACATGCAAATATGATTTTCTTAAATTCTACTCTGTACTGCAGATAGTTTTGAACGATTTTTCATCAACATTACACAATTTTAAGATAATACATGATTCTAAAAGCATTAATTTATGAATAATAGCAATTAATATATTTTTATTCGCTTATTTTAAAATAAAATATTTTATCATCTCATATACGAATTCTAGAAAGAGAAACCTCTGTAATCATCAAAATATCAGATTTCTTGTTACTGAAATATTTCTACAGCTTACGACTTCCTTGTCTAAAAATATTATCATGTAATAACATGATATTGTTTTGGTTAGGAGGTTTTGGTGTCTCCGAATTTCGAAAGCAAGAAATTTTCGTTTTTTCGTTGGTAGATAGCGAGTCACCTAACCCATGACATTTGAGGTTTGTTTTACCAATATTATTTGAGATATTTAATTAAATTTACTATCAATTGCTTTTATTATAGTATTAAAAGTTAAAAGCAAACAATTTTTATCTTTAATAAAACTTAATTTATTTTATTTTAATAAAAATATAATTAAAAGTTTAAAGCAAACGATTTTTCTTTGATAAACATATTTCTTATTAATTTTATTTTCGGGTTTTTTTTCGTATAATAGCTGATAACCAATTGTAAATATTTTGGAATCTGGCATCGCTAGTTTAAACTGGTTTAAATTACTTAATGATTTAAATTAATTAAGAAAAATAATGACTTACAAAATAATATGCTTCTCTCATGATCTCATGATAACTTGAAATTTGCGATTGTAGATTTCATTTTTTTAGCTTTGTGTCTGACTGTCTTCGATCACATCAATGCAAAAACGAAACCAGCAAAACAATATTTACAATATCTATAATGATCTATCTATATATCTATCGATTAATGAACAGCTAAAGGAAGTCTGCTTGTTCGTTTGCATATTAAGATGATGAATTTCAAAAATAAAAAAAGCTAGAAAATGAAAATCGGCATTTTATTTTATCATCAAAACTTTAGACTTAGGTCTGAGTTCACACAAAATACGCAGACACGACTGTCTAGACAATTTCGCTTATTTTTCAAAAACGTGACTGAACCAATTATAATAAAAACAAACAACCCCGAGAAAGACGTCATAAAATGGGCCAATTTTAAGCATTTATTGTGTTTTAAATCTAATGCTCAATAATTTACTATCCTTATATTTTCTTTTATTTATTTAAGTGCTATTTTTTTCTGTCAGCACTTATAGGTATATAAATATCTATAAAGCACTTTGGCACTAGGTGTTTGTTTTGATTTATTCGATGTTATTCGTTCTTGGCAACTGGGTTCTTAACCAAAGATTGTTGAAATGTTTAATTTCAAATAAATTTATTTCGAACAGATGGGATTGACCGAGAGTTTAATTTAATTTTCGCAACGTTTTATTTTTTGTTATTTTACGCCAATTTATTGAACAGGTGTCAACTTCCTTAATGAAATCGAGATAATGATTTCTTAATCATACTTAAAATTCTACTCTCCGCATCATTAAATTCCATGTTTTTTATAGCGTAGTTAAACCTTCTTTTTCTTTTTCCTCATAGAAAAAAAATGCGTAGTAGATTCCCACAATAAATTGTCGCGTCACGTTTTATTTGTTATAAATGAACACGTGCCGATGCGGGATAGCTGCCTTAAACACTCAATATTAATTAAAATCGATTATAACTTTTCTATATGTTAGATATATAAAATAATAATGATAATAATTTTTTAATTTTAATTTTTATTTTTTGCAGCTGTCAAACAAAGTTTTGCAGCTCAACCAATTTTGAGATGAAAAAACAGTTACGATGTCATAATCCTTTGCCATTTTTTTAAAAACGTATCTGCTTTCAAAGAAGTATGCATAATAATTATTAAAGCAATAGTGGTAAAAGCAGGTTAGAATTTTTTTGCCCGTTTAATTTAGGAGACATTAAAATCTTCTATCCAAGACAACATCACATTCTCACATGATCATCTTTATCCTTACTTATAATAAAGCTCAAAGTGTGTTTGTGTTGGCGTTCTGCAGGCCAGACCGTTCTACCTACGGCTACCAAATTTGGTACATGTATACCTTGGGTGTCGGGAATGTGTACCTCGGAGCCCTCTTTTGAATTTTTATTTAAAATTTTAATTAATTAAAAATTAAGCGAAATTTTGACGTTTTTTCGTCATAACTTCAGAAAATATTACAGCACAAAATTGATTTTCGCATCAAATTAAAGCTAAAAAAATCTTTTCATTGATATTAATGTTTTTACCTATAAATAAAAATTCTATTTTAATGAATGTTTAAATTTTTAATTTAATCGTATTTTAAAGAAATTTATTTCGTATAAAAAATAAGATCTTATCTGCTCGAGCATCTCAAAAAATCAGCTTTTAATTACGTGTTGCCATCACATTTACACAAACTCTGATTGTAAAAAAAGTTAATGACTACCACAAATGAAATCTAGAAAAATGTCATTTTGAACACGGGATTATATGAAATGAAATAAATAGGAAAGGTGATATAATTTTAAACAATAAATGCGAGAGAAAGCTTTTTTCTTATTGTTTGCAGTAAAAAAAATTACTAATTCGATGAAACAATTAAAATAAATAAAAATTACGAAATAAAAATATAAGGAAATGAATTTAATCTTTTATTAACGTGTTGTCATTATATTGACAAAAAGCTTAAATTAAAAAAGTAAATTATTTTTGGAATTTCAAATGAATTTGGAATTTAATACAAAATAATATTAATTGAAAAAATTGAAATCTGTTATCGAAAATTTTAAGTTATCATGTGAGAGCATCATTATTTTTTAAGTCATTGCCTATCTGAATTAATTTAAATCATTACGCAGTTTTAACCGGTTTGAAACCATCACGTGACTATCAAATTTCGTGTGCAAATGTTTAAAAAAACTTTTGTATTTATTTTTAACAACACCAAAAAATTTGCCTTAAATTTTTTTCTTCAGAAATACGTTTTAGATGGGTTTAAAACGGTCACGTGACTATATTATTGTGCAATTTGTAATTTTTAGAAAATCAGTGTTTTTTTTACCCTCCATCTCAAAATTTCATTTGCTGGCTAGAAAATTAAAAATGAAATTATACTCTAATATTTACAGTATTTTGAGAAATACAGTTAGTAAGAACGCGTTTAATATTAAAGTAGAGTAGACATCGCTGAGGCTGTTTTGCGTTTATATAATTTAAAGTCAACTCTCTACATTATTAGCGTCTTTTTTGAAAAGTAATTAATCTTTGTACATTTCTTTTTTGGCAACGTTTGTAGATTTACTTTTCAGGAAATTCTTTTTTTAAATTCTTTTTATTGAGTGTGACAAATGTAATAAGAATTCTTACTGTAATAGTACAATAATTTGCTGAACATCCTGCCAAATTTTAATTCTTTAAGAACAAGAATCACTCATATTTTTCCTCTTCTGACGTCATTAACCTTACTTTCAATTGTAAGCGTGGAACGAAAAGGAATTGTTCGTTGTAGAATTTTTATGGAATTCTTTTTTTCTGTGAATGTTAGATTTTATGCAATTAAATCTCAAAATATTTGTAAATGATCACTGCCTTAGCAGACATTTTATGTATATCTAAATTCTGAATGAGTTTTAATTAAAACTGTTTCATTAGTACATGAAATGCAATGTATTATTTACTGGCGACCACATAAAATTTTATTAGAAAGCTAAATTAATCAATGACTTATTTGAAACGCTTTAATTCCTGTGTCATTATTGAATAAATAAAAGTTACGTATTACAAAAATGTAATAGCTAAAACTAAGAAAGAATGAAAAAAAAATAAATAAAACACCAAACGATAATCTGTTGAGTGCGAGATTAATTATTTAAAAGTAAAAAATCGCAAACAAACTAGAAGATGAAGTCATTTCATAGAAACGAACAAAAACCAATTGATAATAATTTGAAGTAAAATATAAAAAACTCTTAATTATTTTTGTTAAAGTAAACCATTTTTTTGCTTTCGTGTTCTTTTTAAGTTTTAAAACAATAAGAAATTATTTTTAATTGTTACTTTTGCTTATATGAAGAAAATACATTGTGCAAATCAAAGAATTCACCTTCATGAATGTAATTAATCTCCGCAATTTAATGAATGATACTGAAAAAAAGCTCCATCTGCTTTCAACAAAGCATACGTATTTATAAAACTATATTGGTAAAAACAGTTTTAGACATTTTCTGTCAGTTAAAAAAAATTAATTTAAGTTACAGTTGCTACATTTTTTTACAAGCTTTAACAGTCTTTTTAAGGTCATAAACTATTTGATATTGCACCATGTTCCTTTATTTTACCAAATATTGCAATGAAAGATGAGGGAAAAAGTCTGCTTTTAGAAAATATTTTGTCTTTTAAGACTGAATCTTTTAAGAATGTTCAGCTTTTCTTAGCGATATGTTTTGCTCGTAGTGAATGACAACCAATATAGTATAAAGGTGGCGACATTTTATTTACAAACTTAGAAGCCAAATCAAATTTTCTAAACCCATAAAAATGAAGAAATAACTTATAACAGTTGTGCTGCCATCTAGTAGTAGTTTTGGATACAAAATGTAAAATTTCTCAACTCGAATGTGAAAACAATTTGTCAATTTTCTTGATTAGGAAAATCAAATTCTCTTTGATAAAAATGATGACTTATTTTAAATAATTGAGATGTTTTATTTCCTAGAAAAATTATATAATTTCAAGAAAAAAGAATTTTTAAGGTTAAATTTTTACTGAAGCAAGAAAAACCTAATCTAACTTTTTTAAGTCTAAACTAGACTAATCTAAACTAAAAACCTAATTTTTATTCTAAAACATAGTCTGAACTAACAATTCTTATTAATTTTCTAATGGACCTTAAAATTTTTTAAACTTTTGAACTACCAATGCGAAATATTGCATTATGCTAATATTTTACTTCTGATTCGTCTATCATAATTATATTGTTTTATTATTGATTAATTAAGAAAAAATAGTGCTCAATTTATTTTGTAAGCAACAAAAATAGTGCTCAATTTATTTTGTAAAATTTCCTTATTTCTATAAAACAAGTTAATGTTGAAAAATATAATGTCAATAAATTAGATAAAATAGTTTTTAAAAATATTATATAAATTATCATCCTAAAATCAAGTATTTTTTAATTTAATTTATTTATTTTAGTTTTATGAACAAAAAGGAAAATTAAAATATTTTTCTCTAATTCACTACCAAGTAGAGTCCAAGTATGAATCAATTCAAGATTCAATTTGTAAATATACATTTTTTAAAATTTTATATGCAAGCAAGGAATATTAATAGAAAATTTTAAAAGTATCTGGATTAAAAGCAATTTAAATGAAACTACAAGCTGCAAAATTTATAAAAAAATTATATTTTAAAATCCACCTTGTACCAAAGAGTTCTACCATAAATATTTTGAAAACAACTTAGAGCACCAACTTCAGTACTTATTTCACAGTTGTTAGAAATGAGCTTTTATTTGCTGTCATATTAACATTAAGTGCCATTTTTTGTTTTTAAAAAATGTTTCATATACAGTTTTAAATAAAAATTTATTCTTGATTAACAAAGACACCTTGCAATATGCACGTGTCTACGTAAGTAATTTGAACTTATTTTTCTATATACGATGTCACTCCTTTTATTTCATACTTGTAACTAAAATATATTTTAATAAATCAAATTTTATTGCTTTGTGATGATCTTAAAACTTGATAGAAATTTATTACATGATTGAATCGCACTTATTGTTATATCCCTGGATTTCATAGAAATATTTATTACATCATTAAATCTTGATAGATACATGTGTTGCATTACTGGATCTTACAATTTGTTGCATTACTTGATCTTACAATTTGTTGCATCATTGGATCATGGTTGAAGTATTTGTTTCATCACTGGATTTCAGTAGAAATATTTGTTACATCATTGGATCGTGGTAGAAGTATTTGTTACATCACTGGATTTCAGTAGAAATATTTGTTACAACACTGGATCTTAATAGAAATATTTGCTACATCACTGGATCTCACAGTTTGTTGCATCATTGGATCGTGGTAGAAGTATTTGTTACATCAATGGATTTCAATCGAAATATTTGTTCCATCACTGGATCTTAATAGCAATTATTTTCTACATCACTGGATCTCATAGTTTGTTGCATCATTAGATCGTGGTAGAAGTGTTTGTTACATTGCTTTGTTATTCCAATAAAAATATTTGTTACATCACTGGGTTTTGATAGAAATATTTGTTGCATCATTGAAATAGACGCTTTCAACTTATTTGAAATCACTAGAAGGGAAAATGAAAATTCCCTTCACGAATAATTTACAATAAATTATTCGTGAAAATAATCGCAATGGCAATTTTCCTGAAAGTAGAAATAAAATATTTTCAGATAAGAAATTAAATGCCAAAAAGAAAACATTGATTTTACTGATTGTGATTATTTTTACTTTTGTTATTGTGAATAAAGCAAAACTGAAAAGAAACTACTAAAAAGTTTTTGATTTCAAAATGTTAATTTATTTTATTCAAATCCTATTAGAGTATTACTATTTAGAAACAAATGTACATGTTTCTCTTAAGAATAAGTAGGACACGTTTTAATATAAACTTATCAGAAAGAAATATTCTTTTATCTTAAAAAAGTATGAAAAATGAGAATAAGCAATAATTCAGGTCTCTTTCTTTCTATATATGCGTGAGCGTTGGTTTTAAAGCAACAAATAATATAGAAATAATGAAATAAAAAACGTGGTTCAGTTACTCACCAACAGATGGCACAAACACGAACACATTTCTTTAAATTTCTCTAATGAGGATTTTTATTCAAAAATTTACGACTTAGTTGATTATTTATTCCATTGAGCTATTAGCGTTAGTTCAGTAGAAGAAGTTATTGAATTAATGTTATCCAAGACAATTTTAACATTGATAGCTAAGATGTTTTCAAGATCAAAGAAATAAAACAAAAGCTGGCAAATAGAAAAAAATTTAATACAAACACACTTTAATTAAGATTTTCTTTCCAAAATCTTTCATTCAAGCAATATCTTACCTTTTATTTACAATTTTATTTATTAATTTAAGTATTAAGGAGTACTGAAATAATTTTTACATATTTATCAGCAGGTGGAGCTCTCATACAATGTGAAATTTTTTTACATTAATACATTAACTGTTAAGCTTTGAAAAAAATATCTTTTTTATCCTTCTGAATAAACAAAATTATAATTGTTACTATAATCTACACTGTTATAATACAGATTTTGATACAGTATCAAATCTTGAACCTAACTGGTCAATAAGTTAATTGTCTATCCATTTTTTTATTAATGTGCGATCAGGATAATCACTGTTACTTAGGAACAAAATGTATTTACTTTATGGTAGTTAATTGTTGAAATTATTACCTTATTAAGTGCTTTGTTGAAAATAATATAATTTCATTTTACTTCATGCTAAATCTCTCAAGATTATATTATGTCTGCCCTCAGATATATGGATAGGATAATTTAAATAGACTTCATGTTGATTCAATAACATTCAGTGTCTAGTTTAGAATGAAATAGTTTGCATATCTACAATAAATCTGGAAAGTTCAAAGCTTCTTTAATTAGTCTTGTATATTGTATTTCATAACAAGACTAATACATTACTGTATTATACTTTAATACTGTATTACATAAAATATCGCATACTGTATATGCAACCAAGGGAGTGCAGGAGATAGTAACGCTTATTAATAGCATTGGTATGAAATTAATTTCCATTAAGAACATTATTTGCCCGACCGTAACGGATAGGCTCAAAAGTATGAAAAGAGCTTTGGGTACTGCATTCTACTACCAGTATAGTTGAAAAACTTTATAATTAAAATTTACAAAGTTTAAATGTGGTAACAAAATATTTACATAGGTAATAATAGCTTTTGTGCATTACGTATTTGAAAAATCATCCTCATTTTAGTCTCTTCAATTGCTTAGTGAGTCAATCTATCATATATTACAACAAACTTTTGTATTTGTTTATTTAAAAGTTTAAACTTTTTGTATTTGTCTATTTAAATGTTTGAGTCACGATACCAAGGTGTGAAATACAATTCATTTCAATGTCTGCTTCAGAAATTCTCGTATAAAAAAAGTGTATTAAAGTAATAAATTTGTTAATTTTGAACTACATTCTGAAATATATTTTTTAATTATTTGCGCTGCATGATCCAAATGCCGCAAAGATAGGACATAAATTAATATTCCGATGAAACTTCTGCAGAGTTGTCACATAGATAATTTGAGAACAAAATACACTTTGAATAATTCGCTATATCCTTATAATTTTTACTCTCATATTTGATATAATAACTACTTGTAATAAACTATTTTTTTCTTTAATTTCTTTAGCATATGTACAAGGTGGCCAGAAATAAAACACCCCTACTCTGACCTCCATGGATATCGAACTACTCAGTGTAAAGGCTCAAAATTTTGTACACATACTATTCAAAATATGGGGAAACGGATTTCACGAAAAAAAAAAATTAGTTCTTGAAATCACCGATAGGTGGCGCTGCACAACTGGAACTATGATCAAAAGACACAAATAATAATAAAAATTAAAATGTTTATGCGGAATGGAATGCTTCCATGCTTCCTTTTTAATTTTTCTGCCCCTTATGGAAAATAAAAATAGTAAAGAAGCTAGAACTCCCGTTGTAACTGCAATTTCATACTGTAACCAGAAAAATTTGCATAAAGCATGGTTAGAAGCCATGTTAAAAGGTGGGGAATGTCATTCTTATTAGTGATGGCTGTCACGCTGCCAGAACGCGCTTTGCTTGTGAAGTTGTTTTACGAGAATAAAGGAAATGCTCCAGCAGCACTTCGAGAGTTTCGCCGACTTAAGGATTTGCGTAAGGGACCATTGCTTCCACAAGCTCTCAGGAGAATGATCGCTCGATTCGAGGAAACTGGACATCTTGGAGTTCAGCCTGGTCGAGGACGCAAACCGGTTCGTTCAGATGTCGTTGAAGATGTTGCCACCGGTATTGTTGAACAGTCAATGGATAATGTTTTAGGCTGCAGTAGTGCACGTGCAGTGTCACGACACTTGGGTGTTCCCTATAGCACAGTGTGGAACGTACTCAGAAAAATGGTGCATTGTTTCCCGTACAAAATCCGCCCTAATCAACAATTGCTGGCCACAGACAGGGAGATGCGACTGACCTTTGCATTGACATTTCTTGCTAGAGTTGAAGTGGATGCATCGTGGCCGTGGCAGATTCTGTGGAGCGATGAGGCCCATTTCCACCTCAGTGGAACAGTGAACACCCATAACTGTCGCATATGGGACACGACAAACCCCCGTACCTTCCAAGAGATTCCACTCCACTCACCGAAAGTTACAGTCTGGTGTGGATTCACAGCCACATTCATCCTTGGACCGTTCTTTTTCGAAGAGGTTACTTCCAATGGCCTTGAGACATGTACTGTGACGGCCAACAGGTACAAAAGGATGCTCGAAACATTTGTTGTACCCCATTTGCAGCAGCGCCAATGCCTTGACACCATTACTTTTATGCAAGATGGAGCACCTCCACACATTGGACTCCCTGTGCAACAGTTTCTTCGCCAACATTTCACCACTGACAGAATAATCAGTCGCGCGTTTCCGACAACTTGGCCATCTCGTTCACCGGATCTTAATCCGTGTGATTTTTGGCTTTGGGGACACTTAAAAAACCTTGTTTATCGAGAACGTCTGATAACCTTGGCAGATTTGAAAGAGAGTATCAGTCTGCATGTGAGAAGCATCTCAGATGACCAGTTACGATCCGCAGTTGAACAAGCTGTCCACAGACTTCACATTTTACATCTTCAGGAAGGGAACCATATTGAGCAGCATTCCCTGCATCGATAACGTCCTTGTCTCATGTATGCTTGGTACTTTCAAATAAAATGTGTTTAAAACGTGTTTTTGTGTCTTTTCAGCATACGTCCAGTGGTACAGCGCCACCTATCGGTGATTTCTGGAACTAAATTTTTTTTTTCGTGAAATCCGTTTCCCCATTTTTTGAATAGTATGTCCACAAATTTTCAAGCCTTTACACTGAGTAGTTCGATATCCAGGGAGGTCAGAGTAGGGGTGTTTTATTTCTGGCCACCCGGTATATCTATAACCAAAGGTTTGCAATTAGCAGTTGAGCTAGGATGAACGTGGATATTCTGTATATATTAAACAAAGTTTGTCTTAAAGAAAACATTTTATCATGTCAGAACATGATGTCGTTTTTGGGGTGACGTTTTTGGCGTCAACAAAAATCCGTAGGCAAAAAATTGAAATTTTATTATCTGCACGAGCGTCTAAAAAAATAAATCAGCTTTTAATAACCTACTGCCATCGCATTTACAAAAGCTCTGATTAAAAAAATAAGTTAATTACAACAGCGAATAAAACCTAGAAAAATGTCATTTTGGGTGAGAATAATATGAAATGAAATAAACAGGAAATGGGATATTCTTTTAAACAATAAAGGAGAGACAAAGTTTTTTTTGGGTCGTTTGCAGTACTAAAGTGACTCATTCGACGAAACAATTAAAATGAATAAAAATATAATTCAACTTGCTCGAGCACGTGGTGCTTGGTCGCTCAAGAAATGACGTTTTGACATGATACACTGAAATATGCATAGTAGATTTCCTTTTAATCTTTTATTTATTTAGTTTGTCTTAAAGAAAAATAAATCAATAATATAGATATTATAAGCGATTACTAAAAAGCTTTCTTGCTTTTATTTATTTGAAAATATCATGTTTCACATTGATTTCATTTCATGTAGGCATATGCTTAAAATTACACTTTTCTAAATTTAATTTGTAATAAAAATTATTTTTTGAAATTTGAGCTTTTATCATTGTGTTGCCAACTAAGTTTTTTTTTATCACACTCGTGAAGACTAAATTTTTTTATCGCCATCATTTATAAATTAAAAAATTAGTATCAATTAAAGGATTATATTTTGAGAGAGACTACGTGAAAATATTAAAGAAAAATATCATGTAACGATACCAAAATTTCGCTTACTTTTTTAGCTAATGAAAATTCTAATTAAAATTTCAAAATATATATATATATATTTCTGAGATGTATAATCCCAATGTATGTAAGTGCATGTTTTGGTAGCTCTAGGAAAAAATATCTTGGCTTGTAGAGAGTCATCGCCACATCCTTATAATAAGTAAAGATTAGTTTAATGAACAGTACCAGATTCAATTTTCTGTTGGAATTGTAGAGAATACATACACACTACACCGCATTTAACAACATTTAACAAAATGTGCTATTAAATTCTCGGGACAATAGCATTGATAGTCGACTAATTCGTTGGACGAAATATAATTTATTGGCTATTATATAAGGCAAACAACAGCATTGAATTATTCAATTCAATTTTTAATTAAAAAAGAATAAATCTAAATCTGGACGGTCTGATTAATTACCACTTTTTAAATTATCATTAAAATATTTAATAATTTAAACATATTATAAATAGTGGTAAATTTATTTCATAAAAAAATGTTTACTTTAAACATGATATATTACGATAATGCTAACGAAAATAAGTTTATATAGCCTCTTCAAAACTGTTTGAAATTTGTTCTACAATGGAATAGAAACTTAAAGGGAATTCGAATTTTAAGTACTGCCATTCTATGATGAGACGACAAGCGGTCAAACCCACACTGCTGTTGCATTTTCTACTTTTTTAAAAATAAAAAAAATTGTGAACAACAATAAAAGAATGTTAAAACATATTTTCAAAAAGTAGTTTTCACCAGAAATATGTTATAAGTTCTGTTACAATCTTTAAAAAGTAGTTCTAAGTTTATAACATCGCCCAATTTTTCTTCATTGCGAAGGGAATGATGCTAAATACAACAATGGACAGTTGTTGCTTTAAGCTCAGATCAGTGTATGCAAGCAATATTGTATCACATGTAAATGTCAGGTGGAATTTATTGTTTTACACTTGTATATCATTTTTAATTTTGTAACTTACTATACAGAAAGAAAATGTAATAAAATATAGAGAATTGACAAAAAATTGGAACTCGACATTTTGACGTTTACATTTTCCAAGTTCGAGGAACGTATTTTTTTAAAAAGTTCATCTGTCTGTTTATTTGTATGCGAGAGAGAAAATGGATAAACGTTTTAAGCTAAATGGTTGAGATTTGATGTAGGACCAACAAGTTTTTAGATTTCTGTCAAAGTTTGAGATAAATTTTTTCAGCGAAAGCCCGTCTGTGCGACTATCCGACATTAATTACAAAACGGAAATATCCAAATAGATAAAATTTGGTAACCAAATTTGACGTCTTATAGACTCTTATCAAAATCTGTACTTTCAAAAACATGTAATCGCTATAACTCAAAATAGGGTTTGACTTAAATATATCAAATTTGATTTGGGATTTTGTGACGAGAAAAACAGTTTTGTATTAAATTTCTGTTTCAATAGTTTGTGTAAAACGAAATCGCGAATTTCATTTTTGGATATTATTAATGCATACGAGGGATTAATCTCCAAATAACTCGCCAAGGATGATACGATTGATTGAATAAAACAGTTAATCACGCCAAAAGTTTAATATTTTCAAATTATTGTATGCTATTGCCATGCAAGGCGCTCTCTACAATAGCACCTTTATCAGAAAGAAGGCGAAAAAGGTTTGGGCAGACGATTTCCGCTGGTTATTCTCTAAATCTGATGGATTAAAAAATTTTTTTTTATCGTGTTATGATTTATTTCTATTATTTAACTCTAAATGAATAAAATTAAATGAACAGCGGTAAGAAATGAAAGAAAATATCAATATTTTTATAGAAAATATAAATATTTATTTTTAATTTGTTTTAGCGTGAATAAAGCATTTTAAAGTAGTGCTTTTAATAAAAATTAATTGCAAATTGATTCTTTCATTTTTTTTAAAACTCATCTACTGCAAATCGAAAACTTGATGTTTTTCATTGTCTAGCAATTTAATTACTTAAAATTAATGAGAGAAGGCAAAATGCCAAAAATCGTTACTGCATAATATTAACAGGGATTACATCCTATTTAGTAATATGCAAAAGAAGGCGCTAATTGCAGCATTTCCAATAGTACAAATATCTGACTACGTCATCAGATAAAAAGCAGTGAATGAGTTACAAAATAATAATAATGGTAATAAAAAGATTAAAATGAAATCTGCTGTGCATATTTCAATGCATCATGTAAGAACATCATTTCTTGAACGGCCAAGCACCACGTGCTCGGGCAAGTTAAATTATAATTTTATTCATTTTAATGGTTTCATCGAATGAGTCACTTTAGTATTGCAAAATATCCAAAATACCTTGTTTCGCATTGATTGCTTAAAAAAAATTTCCCATTCCTTATTTATTTCATTTCATATAATCACGTGCTCAAAATGACATCTTTCTAAGTTTTATTGGCTGTAGTCATAAACATTTTTTTAAAATCCTAGCTTTTGTAAATGGGATGCAATACGTTTTTAAAAGCTGATTTTTTTAAGATGCTCGTGCAGGTAATAAAATTTTTATTTTTCGCCTACCGATGTTTGTTAATGCTAAAATTCTCATCCCCAAAACAACATCATGTTATGACATGATAAAAAATAAATAACCTCTCAGATTTTAAGTGATATTTCTGCAAAGGATGATGAATTGATAAAATACATTCTTTAATAAAATAATTACTATAAAAATTATTTTCCTTAAAAACCGCATTTTATTTATAATTTTATTTTCCGCAGTTCGTTGTATATGTGTTGATACTTATATATCGTAAATGCTAATTTCTGCGAAATAAAAATTAATGTATGATTTTAAGACCAAACCTATTGCAAAAACAACTTATATGAATAGTAGGGTTTCACTTTATAATTTCAACAGAAATGACGTTGCATATTAAGAAAGAGAAAGAACCGGATGTTCGGAAAGAACCTCCCCTCATTAATAGTCTCTTTCACTCCTGAAAACAATTAAGGCTTCGGAGAAAAAAATCGCTTGCAATCTCAGATGACGTTAAGGACAGTAAAAATTGCACAAGTGCGCATGCTCACGAAACTTCGCAGCAAAATCCACACAGAAATAAGGAATCATCACATGAAAGTAAATAAGTGAAAAGTAATTTAGAAACGAAATCGAATATATTTTATATGTATTGTCCTCAGATTTAAAGAAAATTTTCTGAATATTTCAAATGACTACAAACTGGGGAAAAAATAGAGCTTTTACGAAATAATAAATTCTGAAGTTGATTGATTGTTTTCTCAAAAGTGTTTATAAATTAGATATTCTATTGTTTACAATCTTGGATGAGATAAAGGTTTGTAAAAATTGGGGCAGTGTGCAAGTTTAAAGAAATTAGCCGTTAAATCTAAATAGAAATAAGGAATCCTTAAATGGAGGCAAACAGGTTAAAAATAATTAAGAAACGAAATCGGACATATTTTTTTCATATAATTTCCTTAAACTAAAAAAAAATTCTATTCTGAATATTTCAAATTAGTATTAATAATAATAAAATAAATTTTTTACAAAATCATAAATTTTGTGGTTGATTGATTGTTTTCTCAAAAGTCTTTATAAAACATAAATTCCATCGTTTGGAATCTTGGATGATGCAAAGAACAGTAAAAATTGCACAAGTGCGCAGATTCAAGAAACAACGCCGTTGAATCTATATAGAAATAAGGAATCGTTAAATGGAGGCAAATAAGTTAAAAATAATTAAGAAACTAAACCGGACGTATTTTTATATATAATGTCCTTAAATTAAAAAAAAACACATTCTGTTCCGAATATTTCAAACTAGTATTAATAAGAATAAAATAGAATTTTTACGAAATCATAAATTTTGATGATGACTGATTGTCTGTTCAAAAGTGTTTATAAATCAGAAAATCTATTAAAGTGTTTAATATCATGTATTAAATTAACAGTTAAGAGATAAAGATCCCTTTTAAGGGAAAATAATTATGATTCTTGATTTGTTATTAAAGATACCTTTAGAAGGAAAAGAATTATGATTCTTGATTAGTTTGTGTTTTCTTTTCCTGATTCATTATATTTGTATGATTCCTGATACCATTTATTTTTTGAAATACATATAACGAATAATTTATTTTAGACATGTCACAGACAAAGTGCTGGAAAGTGCGTGTGGTTGAGACAACCAAGATCTGCAAGGGGATGTTGTGCTCACGAAGAAGAAGAATGACATAAATAATGGCTATTTAAAATGCAGTTTAGTTATATAAACGCCCCTTTCTCAGAAAAATTGGGAGTGCCATGTAATTTTGAGCTGCTGTAAGTTGCCCTAGTAGCACAGAAATATTGTACAATATTTTATGATATTCGCAATATTGTTTTATATTGTGTAATATTGTTTAATATCAAATAATATCTTACAATATTGCGCAACAGGCTGTGATACTTGGGTCATAAAGACGGTACCTGAGCTGGCATTCCCTTTCCACACCACACCAGCGGGAGAACGTTTGGTCGTGGTGGATTTAACATGTAACAGATCCCCCTACACGACGTTTTTGCAATGGAATCAGGTCTTGAAACCGAAACCCTACAGCTCACGAGATGAGACCTTACTTCAGAATTTAAGGAAATGCTAAATTCAGGTCAAAGATTCATATTTTGTAACAATTGTGTGTCAATAAGGCATACAACTGTAAAGCATTCTCTGGAATGACAAGTTTATAGCAGCGTAGGAGAAAACGTTTTGGGAAGACCACTCTCTCATATTTAATATTGCTGCGAAGCATAGGCATATGGCATAGGTATACTCCGTCCCAGCCGAAGAAATTCGGATATAACGATGAGTTGTCTTAAAGCAACCCCTACCGAGCACGGAAGTGCAGGTTAATCAGCTTATGTATATAAACATAGCATATATAAGCATAGACATATAAACGCTGTTATTAAAAAAATGTAAAATATTTATAATTTTTTTTCAAAATTATTAAAGCCACAGAACAATCAAAAATAGTATCACCAATATTGATTGATTAATTATTGTAAAATTTAAAAGCATCATAAATTTTTTTTCCCGCAATAATAATAAAATTCTTTTCTTGCAATCACTACTCGCTACATTACTCTCTAAAGTTTGTTGTTTAGAAAAGCTGTTGCCATATAGTCTCTTTCATGTATATTTTTAATCTCATGTATCGAATTTTGCAAATAAATGCCACTTATATTTATTATCCTATTAATTTTATCATGTCAGAACATGATGTTGTTTTGGGGATTAGGTTTTCTGTCGCCAACAAAAATTTGTAGGCGAAAAATTGAAATTTTATTACCTCCACGAGCGTCTCAAAAAATCAGCTTTTAATAACGCGTTGACATCCCATTTACAAAAGCTCTGATAAAAAAAAGGTAAGTTAATGACAAAAGCCAATAAAACTTAGAAAAATGTCATTTTGAGCACGCGATTATAATGAAATGAAATAAATAGGAAATGGGATATTCTTTTAAACAATAAAGGAAAGACAAAGTTTTTTTAATGATATTTTGCAGTACTAAAGTGACTAATTCAGTGAAACGATTAAAATGAATAAAAATATAATTCAACTCGCACGAGCACGAGGTGCTTGGCCGTACAAGAAATGATGTTCTGACATGATGCATTGAAATATGCATAGCAGATTTCATTTCAATCTTTTCTTTTTATCTTCCATTTAGGCTTAAAAATGAAGCAGTTTCATCATCTTACTAATATTTTGCGTCCGGTTATCAATTGCCCGGACTGGACATGATTATCATGATGAACCCGAAGAAGATGAACACGAGACCAAAAATAAAAAGCACGATTATATTTTAATTCTTTTTCATTGTTATAAATCGCAGATACGGTAATTTTCAAATAAATACCACTTATAAGTATTATCCTATTAAATCTCTTCTATATTTCACTCTGCGTGGGAAAAACATACCTTTAAGAAAGCGATATCTTTTGATTACTCCTCATCTTGTCAATAATGCTAATTTCAGGAACTGATCCTGTTCGAGCATGCGCATTTCTGCATTAAAAGATGACCCGTGCATCGTGGTTTGATCGCCGGGTTGAGAAAAACAGGCCCATAGCTACCAAAACCGGAATAATGGGCTCCGTATAATAATAGGGGAAATTCCTCTTATCGCAAAATTTGATGTCCTTCATCGGAGTCACATCTGAGTTGTTATATCTGAGTTGATCTTCCCCCGACAAGCAGCTCGGCTTTCACCTCTTCCTGAAGGTAAGTTTATTCCTGCGTTTTATGATTCACTGGCTAATGGATTACTTCGCGTAGAAGGTTAATTTTCTTCTGTGCGTTTTGATAGATTTTTTGCCCATTTATACATATTTTTTTTATGTTCTTTGTTGCGTGTACCATTAAAAGTAAGATAGAAATGTCATGTATATTATAGATTTTATATATTGTATTGCTGATGTAATAATAAAAGCTCCGTTAAAGTGACCAGCATGATTAATGTTAAAGGGACTAGCGTAAAATTCCATTCGAAGTGACCAGCGCGTTAACAAAACTTACATTTGTAAAAGAAGTATTCATCAGTAGAAAAAGCGAGTAACAAATCAATATGTATCAATCAAGATTGTTTTACTAAATCTTTAAGTATCTTTTTGTTTACTCCCCGGTGCATGTAAGTTATTAAAAATGAGACAGAAGTATATATTGCTGATTTAACAGTCAAGGTTTCATTGTCTCAATTTTAATGTTTCTGAATGACGTACATGTTGACAGTACTTGCATTAAACATTTAAAAAAATATTTTTTTTTTTTGAAAAATTGCAATAGAAAAATGGAGTAACAAATCAATATGTATCAACGAAGATTGTTTTATTAAATATTTAAGTATCTTTTTTTTGTTCTTCGTTGTATGTAAGTTATTAAAAATGCGACAGCAGTAACATATATGCTATATTTTTAATACACAATATTGCTGATTTAACAGCCAAGGTATCATTGTCTCTACTTTAATGTTTCTGAATGACGTGTATGTTAACGATACTTGCATTAAAAAATTAAATTTTCTTTTGAAAAATTGCGATAGAAAAACGGAGTAATAAATCAATATGTATAAATCAAGATTGTTTTATTAAATATTTAAGTATGTTTTTTGTTCCCCGTTGCATGTAAATTATTAAAAATGCGACATAAGTATCATATATATACTATATTTTTAAAACACAATAATGAAGATTTAACAGCCAAAGTTTCATTGTCTCTATTTTAATGTTTCTGAATGACGTGCATGTTGACGATACTTGCATTTTTTTTTGAAAAATTAAAATAGAAAAATGGAATAACAAATCAATATGTACCAACCAAGAATGTTTTATAAATCTTTAAGTATCCTTTTTTTATTCCCCATTGCATATAAGTTATTAAAAATGCGACAGAAGTATCATATATACTGTATTTTTAATACACAATATTGCTGATTTAACAGCCAAGGAATCATTGTCTCTATTTTAATGTTTCTGAATGACGTGTATGTTAACGACACTTGCATTAAAAAATTAAATTTTTTTTTTTGAAAAATTGCAATAGAAATATGGAGTAACAAATCTATATGTATCAACCAAGATTGTTTTATTAAATCTTTAATTATCTTTTTTTTTTGTTCCTCTTTGCTTGCAAACTATTAAAAATGCGACATATCATATACGTTTTAGATTTATTATGATGTATGTTGATTGAATAATCCAGGTTTAATTGTATTTATTTTAATATTTCCGAAGGGACAAGTAAGTTAACAATACTAATATTTATAAAAGAAATATTCAACAATTGAAAAAACTAAGTAACAGATCAAGATACGCAGATAATTTTTTTGTTTCTTTTTCGTTGCATTTGAGTTAAAAATTACGATAGAAGTATCATATAGATTTAATATACCGCATTGTTGATACAATAGCAAAGATTTCATTGCATATTTTTTTTGTTTGATTTTAAGTTTGTAATTTAAATCAATACTTAACAAAAAGAAATATGAACTAAAGATTTAACAAAAAAAAATAATACAGCGATTTTTTTTAGTTTTTAGTAGAATTATTTGAAATTTTCTATTAAATGATGCCTAATATGTAGTAAATCCTTCGTTTTTGAAATTTTTCAAGCGAATGATTTATGATTATTTATATACGAAAAGGGAGAGAGATCACGAAATTCTCATACATGGATTTCATTGAAAATCTAATAGAATTTCACAATACTGGTGCAATGATTAAAAAAAAAAAGAAAAGAAATATCCTTGTTCTGCTTTGGAGTCAGGGTTTTATATGAATGCTTTTTGTTGCGATAAAAACACTGAAAAAGAGTGCAAAGCTCTAATTTCCACTGCTGAATCATTTCATATGACCGAATCCCACCCTTGAGAGCTACTTGCCGTCATTGGACTGGAAGTAACTCAAGTCATATCAGACTCTCCAACCCGCACGTAGGCACAAGGAATAAACCATAAAATTGAATGACCGGACAACCGTAACAGCAACACTGGCAGGAACTGTGGTTGTGACCTAATGGCAATCACTGGCCACGATAGAGCCCCTCCTGTAGGAAGTACATCCCATCATCGATGGGAGGAGCTTAACCCCCACCTATTAGAGTAACCCCCCAGAGTGTCGAGATCCAACCACCAGCCGGAAGCATCTTTCTCATTTCGAGGTGCCCTCAGGGGAGATGGAAGTAACTCAATCTCACGCTATTATTGTACCCTAAAAGGTAGAGAGACCTTACTTTCTTGTTAGGCAACCACAAATTTACGCAGTCCTACAATGAGATATAATTTTGATGCAAAGACCTATGTAAAATTCATCAGCATAATTAATGGCATTTTTTGCCGGATTTCTATCACAGAGGTAGCGCATCTTCCTCGTGCTGCGGGAGTCCCGGGTTCGATTCCCAGTTCGGTCATGGTTGTTCTATCTGTGAAATGTGTGAATGTGCTCCAATGTAAAAAGGCGCTGTGCAAGCGTGTGGGTATGTGTTTCATCCTCATATGAGCTAGAAGTCAGACTTCTGCCCTCGGGTGCTCAGGGGTTCATTCCCCCAGAAACTACTGCACCCCTCTCTCCGTGGTAAAAAGCGGGCACGACATCATCATCAATTGCATTTTTTTAAAAAATGGTCTCCGCAGACCAATAGATACCCACAAAATAATTTCTTTTCTTACTTTTCTTTATTGTTTTCAAACTCAGGATGTTCTGAAATTATGAGATTCATCAAAAACAATAGATTGAACCTTTTACCTTTATTACAATGCTTTCTTTCTTTCTTTTTTTTTTTTTTTTTTGGTTCTTACATGACAGGATTCAAACACAAATTAATGGACAAGGTATAATTTAAAATAATATTAAGAAGATAAGAATACATAAATTTATAAAGATTTGTAAGACATTACAAATGCATGACAGAAGTCAATTTCAAGTTTATATTTAAGTTATTTAAAATTCGAACATAACTTGTATCGTATGTACAGATCCTCAAATCTTATATAATTTAATGATTTTAAAATGTAGTATAACGAAAGGCGATACCTTCCGCTATTCTTTGGAATAACTTTCTTTCCTGTTGATATTAAAAGAATCGATGCCTTGCAACGAATGACCTGTCAACGACACCTTACATCTAGAATCCTGCAAGAATTTTTCTCACATTCAATCATTCGATCTCGATGACGTCATTATCGGTTGTTGACCTTTCACATCATCTGTTGGATATGTTTCATTATTTTCAATGTTGATGATTGGTTCAATCCCCTTTTGTGATAGCGTTTGTTATAAAACTCTCACTATATGGTTTATTCATATA
>JAOUZG010053381.1:1191640-1213338 GCA_026289955.1 Argiope argentata | reverse complement strand
ACACACACACACACACACACACACACACACACACACACACACACACATGTAAGAACAAAGATAAAGGAATTTTATAAGTATAAGTTTAAACCATATTATAAAAATACATTAATTTTTTATTTATACGGAACCGAACCGGTAACAATAATATTAAAAAAACATGTATATGTATTTAGAGAGAGCCTGTGCTGCTACTCCTAAAAAAATAGTGGAACACAGATGAACCAAAACAGATGTAGAAAAAAAAATGAAAGTAGAACAATAACGAAATTAGGAAAAATTTCTGATATTTGATTATTTATTATTGTGTGTGGTTTTTCCCTAGAGTTTATTGTTATGTGTCTCTAACAACATTTTTTCAGCCCCTTCCAAAGAGGAACTTTAATTATAACTACCCTGTATAGTAACCTTTTAATATGCGAGATTAGAGTGAATTCTATTAGAATGAAATTTCTTAATCTCGTGAAACAACATGATTAAATTTTAAATAAAGGTATTGCATATACTAGTTCAAATATCAGGAAAGACAATTATTTGGTTGAACAAACTGGCAATCAAGGACAGCTAATAATATAATAAAATTATTACATTTGTGAGCAAACTTTCTCATTAATGAATTTAAACAAATTAAAAGTAAGAAATAGAACAGTAGATGAGAGAACCCTTCTGCGATTCTAATTCTTATTTTGTTCTACATATTGCCACAAAAAATCTTAAGCTCAATATAAAATCAATACCTTCAAATATTCAGTCCCAGTCATCTCATTAATATTTGATAATTTGATTATTAATTCTCTTTCTCAAAACTTAAATTGTGTTCCCTGTAAAATTGCCAAATAGCCAATACTAAATTACCAATACTAAAATTACCTCTGATATCTATTACAAGTTTGCCACTTTTTTAGCAGAAATCCTTTTTTTTTGGTGGTAAATTATTTCATTCATATCTATAATGTTTGTATTTCATTCATTCATTTATTTATTGCATAATGTGTGCCTGAATAAAATAAGCAAAGTAATAATTATAATTCATGCGTATTGTTACAAAAAACCCTGTGTTTTCATGTTTTTAACATGTTTTATTCACATGCTGCTTAAGCCCTTGACGTAATCCTTTTTCATATTTTGGCCTCTCATCCTGAAAAGGTTGTGCATCCCTTCTTTAAAAGGATCATTAAGGACAGTTACGGACAAGGGCATATATATAAGGAGTACAGGGACCTCGGGACCCTCCCAAAATTAGAAAAAATTATAGGTAATAAGTAATTATTATAGGGTATTTTCGTAACTAGGTGTACCAAGCACTGGTTTCCCCCGCTAATTCCATTACCCGAGCAATGCCGGGTGCTGGAATGCTAGTATATATTGATGAAAACAACTGTCAAAAGACTTAATATTAATTATTTGGGCAGAGAAACCTTAAAAATGGACATAAAATCAAGAGATTCCATGTCAGCTGTGCTTACTTTCGCTAATGTGTTTTGCCCTCCGGAGTTGAACTCAATCCAAAGATGAATCTGTGAAATTCGTTTAACTGAGCTGAATGAAGGAAAAAAAAAAGAATCGTTTTTCTTAACATCTACTTGGTTTAAAAAAATCTCTTGGATTAATTCCAGCGACAATGAAGCGTGTCGAACTGCATCCGCTCTGCTATCGTGACGATTTCGGGAAATCTGAATTGCGTAATTGAACCTGCTTCGTGACTTCTGCTTTCAAAGTTTACTCCTTTAAAAGTCATTATGGATTCATCAGTATTTGTTATTAATGATGGTATTATGAAAAAGTAAGATGGCAACGCGCTGGACAATACGATGCGTGTTTCTACTATGTTATTAGGTGGACAAACTACATTATATCCAAACAAAAAAAAATACAATCGCTCTTGAAAAAATTATATGAAATTTTATGAAGCTAGTATCTAAACAATATACAAATAATAGACTCTTGATTCTCGAGAACAAATTTGAAACAAGAGAGTTTAGAAAAATCCTTATACTACATATAAATCTGAAAGGGTGATTAAATCTTTCAAAAAGTTATTATATATCTAAGTTAGGTCACTACTTGGAAAAGCTGATTTTTTTTTGTAGAGAAATTATGATTTTCTTCATAATTTTATATTCTTAATATTTGAACAGATTTCTTTATAAAACCGTTAGAATTTTGTTCGGAAGTTTTTGATTAATTCCAAATTTCAATGATATAAAATATGAAATGAAACTACGATAGTATAAGTTTTTTCAAAAATTTATATCATTTATTAATTATGATTTTATAATAAATAAAATATCTAAGCTTGAACTTAATTTATACTAAGAATTATTTAAATGTGGATTTATTGTCATTTGCTTGTTTTATTTTTATTTAACATGCAAATGTGTTATTTTATATAGTTTTGTTTTAAACTTTCTAGAAAGAAATGTTTTTAAAAGTTTTTTAAATAATAATTTCTTGTCATTAATTATAGAGTGTAAAATTATTACTTAAAACAAAAACAAAATTTTATAAAACTTGAATTTATTATAATAACTAATTTAAATAATACAAATATCTCTTTATGAAATCTGTTTTTACTTTCCGATACTTATAAGAATAATATGAAACGTTAAACTCGTTATGTTTTTGTCAGAAATCTAAACACAAAAATATCCACATTTTTTCTTATTATATTTCCCATTATATTATATTTGGTAAAGAACACATTTTCTTTTCATCACGTGCGTCTGGTGGTCCTCTGTATATCCCTTGGCATTTAATGAATACTTATATCCTACTATAGAAGACTGACTTTTTTCATTTTTAAATCCTCTTCAAAAACGTCTTTCTAGTTCTCTGTAATTTTCACGTTGGTTTTAACAGCTCTTTCTTTTATCCTAAACGTTATATATACATTTTCTAATCACTAGTCACTAACTTTAGTCACTATCTCTCTTTGCTATTTTCTTCAGTGGCGAACTGTCTTATCACCAGTGAGCGGCAAAATAAGTGATTTAACGGATCTTGGAGAACTATGAAGGCCTCTATTAATTTAAACGAATTTCTTCAAAAAACAAATTTTATTTAGAGAAGTCACTGAATGCCAGACTTCCAAGTATCCGGTCCGCGATTATCCTGCTTCCTTACTATCCGGTCTAATTTTCTTTTGCTGTAATTAAACGAGGAAGGCAAGGCTTGCATTGGTAACATTGACAAAGGGTTGATTATAAAAGAGGGTCTACTAAGATCTTCCTATTTTTCGTCAACGGTTCTGAGACGACCATATTTTGACGATTTCATTTTAATAAGGGGTAAGACGTAGAAAGATGAATGTATTTCCGGTATTCTCTTTGAGTTTGATTTGCACCACTAGATAATTTTTAGCTCAACTTTTTTTCACGCGCATGTGAGAGTTGTATGAAATCTGACTCAAAATTTTATTATTGATATTGGTAAGTTCAAGTGGTAAAAAAGCTTTTAGGAGTGGTTCGAAGAAAATCTTATATCATTAAATAAATCAAGAAGCAGAAAACGGGGATTTATTTATTCCAGTCACACATTGCATTATTACTTTTTTCCTACTGTATTACTAATTATCTGTAATGTTTACGTCTCATAAAATGATGAGTCTACGTTGTTAAAAGTAGACATCCCCTTCCTTTCATCACTATTTTGACGAATTAAATCCAAACTAACGCATGCTCGAAAGTAGTCTATCTTTGAACAGTACATGTCGTGGGCAAAATACCTGTTGCGACTGGAAAAGAGCAGCGTTCTGCTCGTTGTTCATTGTTTCGACAGTTTGTAACGGACCACAATTGTTGTCTCTGTTTCTGATTATGACTGCAAAGTACATACAACATTCTTGGAATTTGCTTAGTGTTTTTTTAAGGGTATCACCGTGAAAAACATTTGTAGGGATATGGAGGATAAATTACGTGCTATACAGCGACTAGATCTGGTGTAATAGCAAAACCAGCAATTGTTTCTATAATTCACACAGCCGGCATACTGGCTTAGGGGTAGAGAGTTGGGGGTCCCGGGTTCGAGTCCCGGTTTGGCCATATTTGTTCTTTGTTTTATCTATATGGTGTATGAATTTGCATCTCCCCCCTTGTCAAAAGGAGTTGTGCAAGTGACTGTGCTGAATTTGTAGCTAAGTCGTACTCTTGGCTCTAGTTGGTGCTACTTCAAAGCAAGAGACCTAAGGCTTAAAACTCGCTGATGCCTCGGCGAAGCTTGTCCATGGCAAGTACCACTAACAACAACAGCAGCAACATAATTCACACGGCCGCTTTCATATTCTATTTGACTTGAGATAAATGGAGGTTTAGTATTCATCAAGAAGTGAGGAAATACGTATTGTGACATTGAATTTGGCATAAAACCTTTATGCATAGCACTCACACTTTTTTTTTGTTCTCCGACCGATCCATCAGCTTTATTATGCCAAATACTCGAGAGAGTACTGTGTTGATAATTTTAGATTAATATCTGTTAAGAATCATCACTTAATTATATCAAAGTATTAGTTTGATTTGCTGAGCGCTGTTGCAAAGTTGTTGAAGAAGACTAGGAGGTGATGATGAGGAACTTTCAAACGACAAACCTGAATTCTCCTTTAAATACACAGTTTCGAATTTTGTCTGAAGAAGCTTCTTCGCGTATGGCATCTTTATAAATAGAAAAATTTTAAATTTTCTGTTCTGAGTATCTTAATCATGTTACATTCTCATCTCTGTGGAAACAGTGCATTAAAACTTTGCTTCCCATTAGCAAAACAGAATGTCGGCCTGACATCGGTGGATAGGCATGCAGAGGATCAGTGACAGTTTACTGACAATTTAGTATCATTAGTCAAACACTTTATTGACAGGCAACAGTGTATTAAAATTGTGCATGTAGCTGTAAAAGTGGTCTTCCATTTATTTCGAAATACTATTTTTTAAAATTTTATATATATATATACTCTTTTACAGTTAGGCAACAGGAAACTATTTGAATACAAGATTAGATATAAATGGTTCTGAGCCTTTTTCGTGTTGCCCAAAAAAAGAAGTTACAGATGGATATCAAAAAGTGAAAAAAAAATAATTCTGAAAGTAAGATGAAAAATATTGCAAAATGAATCGATAAAATACACTTTTTAAGACTAATTTTTATCATCCTTTATACGAATAATTTTTATTTCATTATTTTTTTTTATCTTTTGCACTAATTAATAATACATTAAACATTTTTTGGAATTCTTACAGAATTTTTTTGATATCCACTAATAGATGGCGCCACAAGTGCAAAATTAGAATTTAATGAATTTTATCGTTTAACAGATAATTTCTTCGCAGATACTGAAAATATTAAGATCTAAATGATAAAACTGTACAAAATTTCTGAATTCTAGCAAATACTGAGAAAAAAATAATAACAAACTCCATATGGTAACATCTACTTCAACTGCTACGAAAAATAACTTATGCTTTCAAAGTATCTGCCATTACATATAGTAAATAATTATCAACAGCAGTAATGACTAACAGCAGCAGATCCACTATACAGTAACAGATCCATTATGCAGTAAATGGAAGTCTAAAAAGATATTACGATAAATGACCAAACATAACTGATGAGATAAAAGTTCCATGAAAATAATATAAATTTGTGTGATTTTAGATCTTTGAAAAGGTTCACAACAATTTTAATAGTCTTATAAATAAGATTACATCACCAACACTAATACAGATCTCAATCGTTAATCAGCGTTTTGAAAAATCATTTTTTATAAATATACTCATTTATAATCGAGATAAATTCATTTTCATTAATATAATCAGCGATTATCAAAAATTATTCATTCTATGACCAATTATAGAATCACAACTCGGTTATTTAGATTCATTTGGTTTGTGGAACTACGACGAAATATCTTATTTATTTAAGAAATCATCCATTCAGGGTAACATACTCAGATTATTTAAATTTTTAAAGGAATCAATAAAATAAATATTAAAGGCACGTTTTTATCAGGATTTAAACGAATATTTTTTATTTCGTTTTTTTTTTAATCTTTTACCCTCATTTATGATTCATTTAAATATAATGGAATTTTGATAACATTTTTTTTCCTGATATCTACCAAAAGATGGCGCCTCAGTTGTAGAATTAAAATTTAATGAAATTACTGGTTTAATTAGTAATCAAATTCTGAAGACATTAAAATAATAAGAGTCGACAAAACTATACAAAATATTCAGAATTATGACATATAGAGAAATGAGTAGAAAGTTAATAACAAATTTCGTATGTACAAGAATAAGACAAACAAATTAAATAAAAGTAGGCAGAATTCAAAGCCTCCTTTTAGACTTCGTCTATTAGAGCGATAGACAAATAGTAGACAATAATTCCTGAGTATTTGTTGAAAGTTTATACGATCATTGTCACATTGTTCTAGATGAATTAATTAACTCCTAGCGTAAACATATTGTTTGAACCTTGCAACTATACAAAAATAAATGTGACACACAAAATTTGATTTGAGAAACAATGGGACATGGCGCTGCTGCTAGTTTCTTAATTTGTCGAAAATTCGTCAACAATTATTTCTTTAACGATGAAACTCGTTTGATAATGCGTGAATCCCTTTTTCAGCAGTTCACGGATCATTCATTCTATTCACATGTTTCCTTTTCAATGAGGTAATTCACTTAACAATAACAGGATCTTCAATGACGTCACAGAATCCATAGGCCAATCAGGAAGGAGATATAGATCAATTGGTAAGAGTGAAAAATTCTGGATGAGCCTTGTATTAGGTATGTGGGATCTGAAATGAGGTTTAATAACTAACAATCAAATATTGTGATAATTTTATAAAATAACGAAACAGTTTAAAATTGATATACATAAAAATGGCAGAGTCAAGCAAAAAAAATGCATGAACCACGATTTTTACTTTTATAATCTAAACAAAATAAAATATCTGCAAATATTAAGTGTCATACCTGTGATATCTAATTCTATATCGTACAAAGGTAGGCCAGTAGGTTCTGTAAATTCTTCTACGGGCTCTGTTGCAGGTGGGGTACCTAGTTAAGAACATTTTAGTGATTAAAACAGGTGGTATACAGATACTCTATAAGAATGCAGCACCTCATACGTCACATATATTAGAGCAGGGGCTCTCAAAAGGTGGGTCACAATCCCCAGGGAAGTCGTGGGATGTGTCCAGAGGGGGGTCACGAGATGTGGAAGAAAAGTTTAAAGAAAATTAGTTTATTGTTGTAGTTTTCATTCAAAGAGTACACATAAAGCCTTTAATACGCATGCAAGTTGGTTTTTGTGTTCTATTAGTTAATGGGATGCATGAGCTTGTTTGGAATTAACCCATTTTTTAATGCCTGGAATGAGCTTTGTTACACACAAAACAATGTCATTTTTCAGTGTCAAACGATTTCTTGATTTTGTTTTTAAATTCTTCATTATGGAGAATCCGAGTTCACAGTTGTAAGATGTAGAAAAGGGCATCGAAGTTTCTAATGCTGTTGTGGACAGTTCTGGGTATTCTTTATTAATACCTATCCAAAATTCGTCGATATAAGCTATGTTAAAAGTTACTTTAGCTGACTGATCGGTTAAAATCTCTATCAGTTGATCGTGATGAAGGGCACTTAGCTCAGCTTTTGTTACGGCTCGCCCACTGAACGGATTTACTATCCACACAACCCCACTCATATCATTAACTGGAATGCAATCTGTAAACTGTTCAATCAAAGCTTCTAGATGAGATGATACTAGTAAGGAGCAAGATGAAGTGTCAAGAGATGTGGCGCCAATACCCGACGCATACTCTACGAACTCTTGAGTACGTGTAAAATTTTAAAAATCTCTGTTTAAACTTTAGACAGAGTTAACACTTTGGGGGGTCGCCAAAATACTTAGTCTAAAAAGGGGGTCGCTGTCTAAAAATTTAGGAACCCCTGTATTAGAGGAATACAATTTTTATACGATATTGTTCAACTTGCCAAGCAAGCCTTATGCCTTGTTGTTATTATTTGTGGCACTTCAAAAGCACGCTGACAGTTATCTGTCAACGATTTAAGCCGAGGGGGCGTCTTTTGTTTTTTCAGCAGCGCCAATTAGGGGCAAGAATACGACTTAGCTACTTCATGCACCACATTCGTTTGCACATTCCCCTTTTTATAGGGGGCGCTTTTACACACCTTACAGTTAGAACATAGAAGAAGAACAACCGTCGAACAGTGACGTCAGTATCTCGAGCACACTATCTTTGTGAGAATCGGTTCGAGACGCGCTACCTCTGTGCCAGAAAGCCGGCACAAACCACAAATTGATTACATATGAATATTTTTCAATCTTACTTGCATATAAACAGTCATTTAAATAAAAAAAAATCATGAATGCCCTTAGTTTATCATGTAATTTGAATTGGCCGAGGCAATAATTGCATTGTTTCTTTTGGATGTGAGTCTTACGTATTGTATTCGGATGATGACATACAGAGCCATCTAATAAAATTTTGAAGCATCAGTATGCTATCATCATACAGCAGCAATGCATCACTAAAATTCACAAAATTACGCTGTAAGACATTGTTAGCATGAGAGCAGATAGAAAAAAGCTCTAATAGTTATAAAATTTTTTTGTCAATAAAATCGCCATTTTTAAAGAAAGGCCTTTATATAAATGATTTTAAAAAGCAAAATCTTATTTAAATATAAAATTTAATCCATATCATTTGAGCCGTTTTTGAGATATATAAAATAAACATATGCATGCAATAATTGCTCTTTTAAAGTTATAAGATAGCAGGGTTTTATTAAATTCTCTTTTTTTCTTGAAAGAGGGTAGCTGCTAATACCAGCGCTGTTATACTCAACTGCGAATAATTTCTGATGACAGTGTGAATGGAGAAGAGATGTGACTTAAAAACATTCCAAATTCTTCCCTACCTGCGCTGAAGATCAAAGTGTCAGAAGGCCTGTTCCACCCGTAGTCATTGTGCGCTTGGAGGACGACCTCATAACGGGTCCCCGGTTCGAGTCCAGTGACGTTATAGGAATGAGAGAAAAACATGGACTGCCCCAAGCCTTCTTCCGACACGGGAATCATGACATCCGTCCATTCATCGTCACTCTGAAAAGGGTTTTTTTTTAAATCTTCATCAATAAACAATGGATTTATAAAGATAGAAAGCAGAAATTGGTCAATAATAGAGGGACATTCCATAATGAATTGCAATTAATGACTCTAGAATAATTCATTAGGTTTTGATTTAAAATAAATTTAATTATACTCGCCGTAACTAAACCTAAATTAAATTTTTTAAAGATTCCTTCGCATTAAAAAAATTTGCCAATAAAAACTCAGATCAAGTATGAGTAATTCACATCTTCCTAAAATGCATTGTATGTTCTCAACCCAAATCATACAATAACACAGATCAAGTATGAGCAATTCACCTCTTCCCAAAATACATGATATGTCCTCAACCCAAATCATACAGTAACACAGATCAAATATAAGCAATCCACCTCTTCCCAAAAGGCATTGTATGTCCTGAACCCAAATCATACAGAAACACAGATCAAATATAAGCAATTCATCTCTTTCCAAAATAATGTTGTATACTCTTTACCCAAATCATACAATAACACAGATCAAGTATGAGCAATTCAACTCTTCCCGAAATACATCGTATATACTCAACCCAAATCATACATCAATACCATAGTCCACAACAGAGATCAAGTATGAGTAGTTCACCTCTTCCCAAAATGCGCTGTATGTCCTGAACCCAAATAATACAAAAACGCAGATCAAATAAGAGCAATTCATCTCTTTCCGAAATACATTGTACGTTCTCAAAACAAATCATACAATAACACAGATCGAGTATGAGCCCTTCTTCTCTTCCCGAAATACATTGGATGTCCTCAACCCAAATCATACAGAAATGCAAATCAAGTATGAGTAATTCGCTTCCTTCTGAAATTCATTATATATGAAAAATTCATCTCTTAACGAAATTCCTTATATGGTGAGAAACCAAACCATACAGAAACACAAATCAAATATGAGTAATTCCCCTCCCCTCCAAATTTATGGTATGCCCACATACAATCATACAAAGGAAAACAACAAATAAAGAATGAATAATTAACCTTCTCTCCGCAATCCATCATGTGATCACAAATCAAATCATACAAAAACACACATAAAATGTGAATAATTCTTTTCTTCCTGATATATATTTTATATATATATAAGAAATCATACAAAAGCACAAATTAAGTAGGGATAATTCACTTTTCCCCCATAATCCAATCCCCCTGGGACATCTCGAAATGAGGATGAGATGCCTCTGGTATGGTAGTTGGATCTCGCCATCCTAATAGGTGGGGGTAGGTTCCTCCCATCAATGATGGGACATATATCCTACGGGAAGTGTTGTATCATAGCCGGTGATGGCCCTTAGGTCTCAACCACCGTTACCACCAGTGTTGCTGTTGCAGCGGTCCGATCATTGAGTTTTATGGTTTAAATCAGTGCCTTCGTGGCGGGTCAGAGAATCTGGTATGACTTTCCCGAAATCCATATCATAGATTCATAATTAGATGCTCATTCGGGTTTTTTTTGTGCTTTCAAATAGACCATATCGGTACTCATATATGGGATCATAGCGAAATTCTTCTCTTTTCTCGTGACGT
Organism: Argiope argentata; assembly: GCA_026289955.1. Classification (NCBI taxonomy): domain Eukaryota; kingdom Metazoa; phylum Arthropoda; class Arachnida; order Araneae; family Araneidae; genus Argiope; species Argiope argentata. The sequence goes on along the minus strand of JAOUZG010053381.1, from coordinate 1,202,635 downwards.
ACAAAATCTTAAAATATAATACCACTAATAAGAATTAAAGCATATACAGTGCAACTTTAGTTGATGGTCAATTGTATCTGAATACTTCTATATTAGATATTTTCCGTTAAAACTGTGTGAAAAATCTCGGTATTTAAAATTTACAAACATCAGAAAATTGAAGTTATTACAAATATATGAATTTTAAATAAATATATAGATTACAGATTTTTAAACATTCAGCAACACATATTGAATCATTATTTTAGAGTAAATTTACAAATAAGATTTTAAAAAATTCTTTGGAAAAAGTTTTTTCTCTTCAACATTATGTAATACAAAATGAATCTTTATACTGTTAATCATATTGAAAACAAAGAACGATTGTGTTAAGACTAGACTACTTCAAGTTTTCAGTCTGTCTGTCCAAAGCTCGATTACGAAAAGAGATAAGCTTTGAAGTACTTTGTTTAGCATTATTATCTTATTAAAAGCTTGATTATAACGACACATAAAGGCAAAACTCTATCAATCTTACATAAAAAATTATGTTTTATGGTGTATACCTTAAAATCAAAATATAAGAATATCCCCTTTTACTTCCATACACCACAATTCAACGAAACTCGTTAGGTTCAAATAAGTGATTTTTTTTTCAAAAACCAAATTAAGCAATAAATAATTCAACACATGCCGTCTTTGAGATATATAAGATATAAAATAATTATAATATATAAATATAATAAATGGAACTAATATAAATAAGTTTCCTTCCTTTTTAAATATTGGGCTATATGATTGGATTAGAGTGGAAATGTACGACATAAAATAAACTACCTGCAATAACCATATCTCTAGTTTGATTTTGAAGTTTACCTTATGTCTTCGAATCTTAAGCTGGTACTCTATGATTGGACTGTAAGATTTCGCCGTCCACGTCAACAAAAAGCTAGTTTCTCCCGTTTCATCACCCCGAAGTTGAACCGGCTCTGCTAATCCTGCAGGAAGGAAGAATTATAAATCATAAATTGGCTGTTGGGAACTCCACGGGAATTCATATAATTTTGTATTATACTTATCATATTGCCTGTTAAATTTTTAAGTTACTTGTATTAAAGTCCAATAAGTAGAAGCAAGTAATATATATATAAAGATTAAGTCAACTCTTACTTAGATCGACAAACACAAATGTTATTTTAGTTACTTTTTATTATATAATTACAATTAATATAAATAACTGATAAAAATTATGTATGGTCGATCAAAATCAAGCTCATATCCGTTGAAAATAAATCAGAACCCATTGCTCACTGAATTTTCATTGCCATTTGGGAAACATAAAGGCGTGGATTTTCTGCGGCGGTTGGGATAACGCAATACAGATTAATTTTTTTAAAAATTTCCTTTATTCTGTTTGATTTTAATTTTAAAATACTTCAAAATGAATTTAAAAAATCGATTAATTAACAATGTTTAATTTTAAATGCATCAAATACTAAGAAAATAATCAGAATCATTTAAATAATTGGTCGAAAACATGTTAAGCCTAACCTCATTAGAGTGGGGAAAAACATATTGAAGTCTTACTCATTTGGAAGTGGGGAAATGAAGATTTTTGGTTGGGAAGTTAGTTTTTGATTAATTAATAAAAATTAACCAAATTAATTAGTATTGGAAAAAACTGTATTAACATTAATAGTGTACTTTTTATTCATCCACTCAAATAGAAATACATTTTTTTAAACTTGCAGTGGATGACACTCAATGTTATTACTGTTTTTTTTTCAAATATTAATTCATTAATTGAATTTAATTCATTTTTAATACTTTAACTAGAGTGTTAGCAGTTTGTAATGAAGTTTGAAATCAACAGGCAGTAGCTGAATCGGTGAAATACGAGGATTTCAGTATTTTTCCCGTGGAGGTGAAGAATACGAGCTCAATTATGATTAAACTTAATTATTTTTTGATAAATTATGCATATTAATTGTAACTATTCAATAAATAATAACTAAAATATTTTTTTAATTAAGTAGAAATTGACTTAATTTTTTATATCATTAGTTTTTATTTAATTATTCATTTATGATAGTCTTTATTCACATATATGAAATATAAGAAAAAAGGATTATACAAGTAAATCTTAGATTTTTTTCATTTGATTATTTAACCCCTTAACCGGTTTGCCCTTACCCCGTGCCTGCATCGATTTATCGAATTTTGATAGTTGTAAATAAAAAATAAATCGTTCATAACATTTATAATTCAATAGTAAAATGACTTCGAATACGTAGATAAGCCAAGTATTCCATGGATTTCCATTTGAATCAAAATAAGAAAATATTCCTAAATAGAAGGTGTCATCTTATTAGATAGCATGGAAAATAAACCGGTTAAGGGGTTAATTATTTTTTAAACCTAAATTTCCTATTAAATTTCCATATACTATCCAGGATATCAATAATTTCAATCTCAAACAATAAAGATGAAACGTAGGAAAGATCATAGATATCAAAGCGGTGCATTATAAAATATCAATACACAGGAACCGACTTAGCCTATTTGGGCGCGGGGCAAAAACTTCTTTGGGGCTCCCCTTTGTTTTACTACTTTAAAAATGAAGAACATTTATTAAAGAACATTTATTATCGAATAATTTTTTTATTCGATTTTGGTCCCCCCAACTTATGTAGGGCCCCGGGGCCCCTACCTTAATCAGGCCCTTTCAATACATAATAATATGCTATAAAATATAAATACATAATAATATATAATAAAATGTCAACACATAATTATATGCTATAAAATAACAATACATAATTATACATGATAAAATATCAATACACAAAAATCAATGAAGATAATTTGAAATATCAGAAATTAAAATGTTCATAAAATTCCTGATATAAAAGTTGTATGTAACCTTGTATTCTACTTCGAAGCTACTCAAATTAAATGTTTTATTGAGAGATGGTAAAATAAACTTTTTTTATGTATTGAAAATGATCATCAAAGAGATTTACGTTACCGATTTCTATACACTCCGTTACTGTACACCACACGCGACGAAGCTATAACATGATGCTATCGAATAAACAACACCTTCCGGCTATGACAGAAAATACCCATGTTAGAATACACTACCTTCATTGTTTTGATGCGAGGATTTACAATCATCCAGCGTCTCAGATAATTATTTTCCCATTTTAAAGTTTGATTATGTTCAATACTTTTTTTTTGTAGGATTTGTATTCTTATATAGCTAGAGTTTTGGAATGCTAATCATGAGCCTTCAGCACATGACAATATATTTTAAACTTAAAATTCAGGCAATATTTAAGATACAATGTAAATATAAACATAAAATAAACATATATGCAATAATTTTACTTTGAGGCAATGGTTGAAAATTTACAAAATTTTGTTTTTGAAATACGAAATTAAATCCGCACATTTTTTTGGTACTGCTTAAATATAAAAACAAATAATTTAAATTTAAAAAAAAAAATCAATTAATATTTAGGTCAACTAAGACTAATTTTATTTCAGCTACTTGTTAGTAGATAATTATAAATTATATAAATTATTTATCAAAAATTATCTCATTAAAACAAAATTAAGTCTTTATTCATTGATAATGAATCAGGATACACACTGCGCATACGTGAATTTTCAACGTCAATTGAGGCAACACAAATGCGCGAATTTTCTACTCCATATGAGGTAACGCAATACAGATTAGAAATTTTTAATTTTCTTTATTCAGTATTATTTGAATTCGAAAGTACTTGAAAATAAAGCCGCAAAATCGATTCATTGACAGTGCTTAGTTTTAAATGCTTCAAATATTAAGAAAATAAGCAGAATCCTTTGAAATAATCGGTCGAAGACCTATTAAGCCTAACTACATTAGAGTGAAAAAAAAAACCTTGAAGTCTTACTCATTTGGCGGTGGGGAAATGAATACTTTTAGTGGAAAAGGTTTTTAATTAAGTTTTAAAACATTAACCAAATTATTGAATTAATATTTGAAAGAACTGAGTTAACGCCAATTGTCATCTACTACAAGTTTTAAAAAATGTATTTGAAAGATTTATTTTATATTACTAACTGTAAAATTTACATTCCTTTTAAAATTATATTGAATGTGATGCTTACTTGAAAAAATTATTGTATTTTTGACGTATTTAAAAAAGCTTTTCATCGCTTTTTTAAAATTAAAATTGATAGTATTACTATTTTTACTAATATTACTATCTTTTATTACAAGACATATCACATTAAATTGTTATACCTTATATATTAAAACTTATTGAATTATAAATAATAGACTTATTTACTATATATTATTTATTAAGCTGTTAAACGTATAAAAATAAATTATTCTTGTCATTTTTAAGTCTAAAAATTACTTCTTGCTGCAAGTATTTTTTTAAATTCCAATTCAAAATTTTATGTGTTCCTTCAACTTAAGGTTAGGCAAATTTTTTAAATAATATTACTGATGTTGAAATTGATAAATGAAAAGTGAAAATATTTATTACATTAATGAACAATTCAATTTTAAATAGAAATTGATAAATGGAAAGAGCAAATATTTATAACATTATTAAATAATTCATTTTTAAATAGAAATTGATGAATGAAAAGTGTAAATATTTATAAAATTATTAAATAATTCTTTTCTAAATAGAAAACGATAAATGAAAAATGCAGTTCTGAGTTGGCTGAAAAATAAGGCGTCCTGAATGCATATTCTATTTTCTTTTCTCTATTAAGAAGTACAAAACTCTCATATTCTAGAAAAAATCCGAGCAATTATAAAGTTCATGGACTTACACTTGGTTCACAATTTTATGTTGTCGGAAAAGAGGAATAAGTTTTTTTCCGGGAATAAGGAATAAAGTTTATAGGGGATGATTCTTGCTGATTTCACAGGTATACATATGGAAATAAAATACAAATGGAAAAAAACATTAAAATGGAATCTGCTATGCATATTTCAAAGTATCATGACAGAACATCATTTCTTGAACAATCAAGCACCACGTGATCGTGCAAGTTAAATTATATTAGTATTCATTTTAATTGTTTCATAGAATGAGTCACTTTAGTATTGCAAACGATTAAAAAAAACTTTGTCTCGCATTTATTGTTTTAAAAAAATATATCACATTTCCTATTTATTTCATTTCATATAATCACGTGTTCAAAAGGACATTTTGTAGGTTTTATTTGATGTATTTTTTAACTGTTTTTTTAAATCAAAGCTTTTATAAATGCAATGGTAATGCGTTATTAAAAGCTTATTTTTGAGATGCTCGTGAATGTAATAACAGTTTTAGTTTTAGCCTACGGATTTTTGTAGACGCCAAAAAACCTCATCCCCAAAACAATACCATGTTCTGACATGGTTATAAACATTTTTATATAGTGAGGGAGAGAGGAGTCAATATTTTTTCGGAAATAAGTAAAAAAGTTGATAGGAGACCATTCTTGCTGATTTCACAGGCATACACATAAATAAAATCATAAAAGTGTTTTTCTCGGAGTTGATCAAGAAACTTTTTTAATGATTTTTCAAACTTTCAAAGTCAAATATAATTCAACACATTATTTTTTTCTATCGTATAGGAAGAAGCAACCGTCAAATGTAGATTCCGATTGTAATAAGGACAATAACAAAGTGTTTTCAGTTCTCGTGCCCAGAGGCCAGTAACAGGAGCCGGGCTTCACCAATCGGATCATTCTGAGCAGAAGCGGAAAGCTTTGAGGGACATCGGAGATCTCTCATGAATATTCTACGAGTCCCACATATGACATTTCGAATTATTTCTTTTTCACCTGCAACAGGTGTTTGTTGACTCCGAATCAGCCCTTTCCTCTTGAGGCTTTCGGAAAGCGGCATTGAAAGTTTTTAAAAGGATGCAGTGTGAAAGATTGTAAACTTATAATAGTGGTTTTTGTTTTTTTTTTCCGTCAGAAATAGGCTATATTTATTCATAAATAATCAAAAATTATTTGATTGATTTAACAATTAATCATTAATTTAATCGATCATTACAGTGCCATTTGAAAATTTATTCAAAATGCAATAAAGAAAAATTAAAGTTGTAGAAAACAAATTTTATGCCTTACAATTGTTGTTTCTAATGGCACTTGCCATGGACAAGTACGTTGATGCCCCAGCGATTTTAATTCGAAAGGAGCGTCTTTTGTTTGTAGTAGCGCCAGCTAGGGAAATGAATACGACTTTTGCTACTCACACATCACATTCACTTGTACAGACTTTTTACAGAAAGGTTCATTAACACACCATACAGATAGAACACGGAAGAACCACCTTGACCAAATTGGGACTCGGGGAAGACGCTCTACCTTTATGCCAGGACACCGGCTGTGTGAATTATAGAAGCAATTGCCGTTTTAACACAAGAGTCAAGTCGCTGTATAGCATGTAATATCTCCACCATAGTCAACTACAAATTTTTTCGTAATGATATACTTAAAAACATTAAACAAACTCCAAAAACAATTTATGAATACTGTATGTACTGTACAGTTACAATCAGGAACATCGAGAACAATTGAGTCTCTAGCGCCAACCAGGGCCAAGAGTAAGTCTTAATATTCGTTTGCACAGCCCCTTTTTACAGGGGGCATATTCATACGCCTCACTTATAATACACAGTAGAACAACCATGCCCTGACCAGGACCCGAACCAAGGGCGCCCATATCACGAAAAAGACGAGCTATCAATGTTCCAGGACATCGACCTGCCTTTCTTATTGAAGAAAAAAATCATATAAAAATAAGATATTATTATTAATCTTCTTGTTGAAACACTGTTAGTTTCAATGCCATTTTGAAATAAATCTCATTACATTTTTCAAGAAATGGACATTTCGTAATTTAGCACCTTGTTTTACGCATACATTTTACGAATTTTGACCGCTTCCACTGGACTGACATGAGAAAGTGCAACTGACCGGAGATGAATATTTAGGTCAAGAATATATTCATTTTCAAGGAAGTTCATAGAGCTCAAAGTGAATTGTACTCTCTTAACCATGACTCTTAAAGTGAGTTGAAATCTCTTATATAGTTATTTTAAATTTCTTTCATAAGATCCAAGTCGTTTGAAACCGTCCTCTGACACACTCATTACAATTTCCAATATATTGTCGGAATCACTTTAACCCTTGACGATGTCAGGAATAGGAGTTTAGTTAGTTATATTAACATCCCCGTTTCAAATCAACATTAGAGCTATTTTTGGATGGACTGTGTAATTTTGAGTTGCGATCAGATGACGAGGACGAGACCTAAGCTGGCACCCACTCTCCAAGTTTCCACATGTAAGGACGTTTGGATCCGACTTATTTGACGTGCACCAGATCAATTTACACAACGATTCTGTGCTGAAATTGGGTATCGAACGTGAAGCCCTTCAGCTCCGAAGCTGAGACCTTATCACCACGCCACCGCGACCCTTAGGAATAGGAAATTGCTCCGCGGTTTCCAAAGAAGTATTTTTTTTCCGAATTTATTTTCATTTTTTAAATTTATATTTCCAGATTGAATTTAGTTTTTATTTTACCGTCAATAACATGTATATGATTAAAAAAACAGGAAAGAGTAAAAAATAGGAGTTGCACCTCGAATTTTGTCGGTTTCTCACTTAATATTCTATCGAATGCCTAGGAAATGTATGAAATAAGATGTATTGACAGGGGTTTTAGGCATTATATATAGTGCATAATACTTTTTTTTCTTTATATCTCTACTTCTTTTTTCACGCACTGCTTCGTTTTTTTTCTTGGCTTTTTTTAGCTTCTGGTACACAAGCATATAAAAGAATTTGTTGAATAGCTAACCCTTTAAACTCTATTTTTATTCAACTATTTTCAGCTTAATTCTATTTTTCATTTTAATTATGAACTTTTTACCGGTGTAACGCCACTTTCGGCACACACTTAATCATCACCAGAATACAATGCCTAAGCCCTAGGCATTCTATAGAATGTCGGATTTCATATTTTGCCAATAATAGTGTTAGTCCCCAGAAACCATCTGCAATAACTATCATTTGACGATCTTGAGAGGAGCGCAGCAAATAAAGTTGTAACAGATAAAAACACATTATACCAATTTTTTTTACAGTTGTAAATTGATTAAAAAATATTTTCTAACATATTTAATGATTTAGGAAACACTTTAATACCTGATAACTCCACCATCTTAAAAGATTGGCCGACTTGGTTTTTGGCGACGCAAGCATAGGAACCTAGATCTTCTTTTCGCAGCTTCGACAATTTGAGCCAGGATTCTGTTGTTGTGGGCACAGTGAGCTTCTCACGGAGTTTGATTCGCTCGTTGGCTTGAAGAGGCGTGTCTTGCTTGGGATCACCTTTGACCCACGTGATGTGAGAGGGAGGAGCTGAATGACATGTGCACATGAACTCGACCGTTGCGCCCTCACCTCCATGGATCCACTCGGGCTTGACAGTCAACTCAGGAGCATCTATGGGATGAGTTAGAAGATGAATTAGTTGACCATAGCGGATATTTAGGATAATCTGGTAATGAACTGTGGATATATATATATATATATATATATACATAAATAATAAGTAAAAAGGTTCCATATAAACTAAAATTAAAATCCAGCGCTCTTTTTATGTCTTTAATGAAGCTGAACTTCTGTTTCGTGTTTACAGATTTTCTCTTAATAATTATAGTAGCAGTAAAAAAGCCGGCATTCTATCATGGGGGTAGCGTATATTCCTCGAGAGCTTAGCGTCCCGGGTTCGAGTCCTGGTTCGAACTTGAATTTTCTTCAGTGGTCTATCTGCCAGGTGTTTAACCTTTTAAATCTCTGTTAGGCAGCGTTGCTATAACTGTATTCGTTCTGACGCAACCGCAATTGTCCCCTTATTATTTGGGCAACCCATATAATATGAAAATTATTTAAATTTATGAATATTTTCTTTATTTTTTAGATACATACTGATTTGTTTCAGAATTCCGAGACTTGCACTTTTAGATGATTGTACTTCGTCAGCGGGTGGTACGTAGAAAGATGAGCGGTTATAATGTATCTTACTTCTGAGAATCATCAGAGTTCACTCTATTGCTAAACATAAACCTCTCCACCTTTCAACTTTCATTTTTTTGATGAAATAAATTCTTCTTAGAGCTTGCACAAAAGCTTTGGGGGTTTCAGAATCCAAGAATAAACAATAGTAATCAGGGTCCGACTTAGCCTAGTTGGAGCCCGGGGTAAAAACTTCTTTGGGGCACCCTCATTTTCAATATTTTAGTAATGAAGAACATTCATTAAAAAAGAAAACGTGAAATAAAATTTCTATTTGATTTTGGGGGCCCTATTTAAGTGGGGGCCCGGGGCTACCGCCCCGCATACCCCTGCCTTAGTCAGGCCCATGTAGTAATATATATAACATCCTTTACTGTGGGAAGAGGTTGCTCATATATTTTTAACCCTTTATCAGATTGTATTAATATACTAGCCGCCTTTGGCAACCAGCCGGTTCGCCAGTATTAATACTCGCTAAAATTTTCATATAATATTTTATGTAGCTGTGTCTCATAACAGGTTTTTCACCAAAATATTTTCAAACCAAACAAATTTTGATAATCATATAATTCATTTATAGTATTATTTAGTATTATTTTCTTCAGATGTTCTGTTCATTGTACTACTCATCTTTCTCTTTCTATCCGTGCGATGATTGTCCCGGAATTGATATTTTACTTAAATGATGGAGGGAAAGGTCTAAAATTCTACGTTGTTATAGAATAATGAGATTCAAATTTTCATACATTTAAACACACTAAACAAATAAAGACACAATTGGTTTTCAAGAGATGCGAAAGTTTAAAAACAGCTTGCAAAATGCCACACACAGAGGAAATAATGGTGACACCGCCTTCTTTTCTTTTCTATCTTTTTTTCTTCGCTACTTTTCTTTCTACAAACCCTTTTTTCCCTTTGTTATTCTTTTTTTCTTCCCTGCCCAGACTTTATTTCGAGCAGGCATAGATTAAATATACACACAGACTAATAATAAAAGCAACCATTTTCTTTCATTTTTAAACATCCTCTTGTCTATAAATGAAAACCAACTGACTTCGCGTATTTCTTTCTAAACAAATCATAATTTATTACTTCCTGCTATCTTACTCAGTTAGTGTAGGGGGAGAGAGGAAATGAAGATTTTTGGCGGGAAAATAAGAAAAGTGCCGTTTTAACTATTTTCCTCGCAGTTTTTTTCATTTTTTCTCTCCCTAAGAACCATCCTCGTGTCTTAACGAAAATATTTAAAATTAGCCTAATCGGTAGAGCCGTTCTCCAGTATTGCGCTTAGCAACGCATTTCGAGATCCATTTTTATTAATATAGATATACTTCGTTTTAAATATTAATCGTTAATAAAATAAATAATTACGATTATCTTGATCTTAATTAATGTAAAATGAATTCCAAAATCTCATTTTAATAAATTACTTAACATTTTTTTTTATGGAAAAAAGATCAAAGATGGACATACAAAGCACTGTGAAGCTGAAAACTGCGACCGCTGGTTCCCCGACGTCGTTGTCCGCTGTGCACCTATACAGGCCAGCATGGTGAACATCCACTGATGCAATTTGCAACTGTGCACCACCCAGAACTTGTCGCACTCCGCTCGGTAACTGTGGGGACTGAAATAGAAGTTAGGGTTAAACTCTATTCATACACTAAAAACTAGAGTCATACATATGATAATAATAGGTAATTTAATATATTGTAAAATCACTAACCCATTGGCCAATAAATTTATTTAATCTCTTAATTTGAAATCAAACCCTGTTTCTATCGCAATTTAAGTAAGAAATATCTAAGTATCCAATTTTATTTTTAATTTGCTACTTATTTGACTAATTTGACTACTTTTAAATAGCTACTTTGACTTATTTGATTACTTCTAAATAGCTACTTTGACTTATTTGACT
>JAOUZG010053381.1:1181157-1191630 GCA_026289955.1 Argiope argentata | reverse complement strand
CTTTGACTTATTTGACTACTTTTAAATAGCTACGTTGACTTATTTGACTACTTTTAAATAGCTACTTTAATTTAATCATAATTTGATTTTCATAAATCTTGTCGTTCTGTACGGAATTAAGATATAGTATTGCGCGAGAAAAATGAAAGAAACGTCTGCATAGCATTTTTGATGACCGTTAAGTGTTAAACCTTTAGTATCCTTTCAAAAGCGTTTGTATTTTGAAAGACTTGGATCAACTTTTTCAATGATTGTGCATTACTAAACTTGAGGAAGCTACAGTATCTTCACATTAATGCAAGGAAATAGTTAGAAGAAATCTGCAAAATGTTGATAATTTTCAAAAATGATTACTTTCTCTTGGAGAACCAAAGAAATGAATAAAAATGAAATCTTCAATCTTAAATTTCAAGTTATCATTTGAGAACATTATTATTTTTAAGTCATTATTTATCTTAATTAATTTAAATCATTAACCAATTTAAACCGGTTTGAAACAATCACGAAACTTCTTTATCGGTCTCTATTCCCCTTCCCTCCCTCCTCTATCTCTCTATATATGAAGAAGCATACGTAATAATAAAGCAATACTGGTAAAATCAGGTCAAACTTTTAAAAACGCACCTGCTTTCAAAGAAGCACACGCAGTAATAATAATGCAATATTAGCAAAAGCAGAAAAAAATATTCTTCAACCGGAAATGTCCGGTGGCCTATAATCTTTAATTTTTGCCCGTAAATATCGGATACACTAAAATCTTCTAACCAAAACAACATCATATTGCCACATGATAATAAAGAAGGCTAAACATCATTTGATGCTATGATATTTAGCGAATAATTTACAAATATATTTTTGTACTATTTATGTTAGATAAATAAGTATTTTACAGTAGACAAATCCTCACCTGAACTCCATTGTGCTCGTGAACCCACGTGACCACTGGTTTCGGAATTCCTGATACATTGCAGGTAATGGTCGCCTGATTACCTTTTCGAACTATTGCTTTCCCGTTAGGTGGTTCCTGTTCTACAGACGGGGGAACTGGAAAAAAGTTTTTAAAAAAAAGGAATGCATTTGAATTTGTAAAATAACAATAATAAAAAAAAACTGAATAGGAGTCAGGATAAAAATAGTGATAGAAAAAAAATTGATTTTAGATTACTAAGGAATCTTTGTAATAGAATCTTTTGAATTTTTAACCCTTTCAATCCTGAATTTTTTTAATGTGGAGTAAAATAAAATGATGGAAATTAATGCTAAAGATAACCAAGAGTGCATCCACATTTAATTTCACCTCATATTCACCACGGGAATAGGAACCAAAAAGTCGTGACAAATGCTATCAGGTTTGAAAAGACATGAAAATTGAGAACTTAAAATATCGTGGTGGCAAAGGCCTCCTTTAGGGCCCAAAGAGTTGAATGTAGCAAAATTCCTTCATGGGACATTAATGACTATGTAGATTCATTAAAATCATTACTATAGTATTAATGATCATAATCCATCAGTTGATTCTGCACGCAGCGTTAATGGCCATGCAACATCACTTAATTCATGTATACAGTATTAATGATCCTCCATCATCATTAAATCCATGCTTACAACATTAATGACCTCAAAATATCGGTTGATTCACATATGCTTCATTAATGATCGTGCAACATCATTTAATCCATTTAGTAACTTCAATGACCCTGCATCATCATTTAATTCATGTACGCAACATTAATGACCATGTAACACTTATTATTTCATGCGTGCAACTTTAATGACCATGCAGCATTATTTAATTTATGCATGTAATTATGCATTATTTTTTTTTATTAAAGACCATGCAGTATCAATGACTATGCAGAATCAATTAAATCATTGCTGCAACATTAAGGACTATAAAACATCGGTTGATTCATTCATGCATCGGTTGATTACCATGCAACATCATTTAATTCCTTCATCCAGTATTAATGACCCTGAATCATCATTTAATTCATGCGTGCAACATTAATGACCTCAAAATATCGGTTGATTCATATATGCTTCATTAATGATCGTGCAACATCATTTAATCCATGCAAGTAACTTCAATGACCAAGCAACATCATTTAATTTATGCACGCAACCATTTAACATCATTTAATTCGTGTATGCCGTATTAATGATCTTAAAATGCCAGTTGATTCATGCATGCATCATTAATGACCACAAAGCATCATTTAATTAATGCGTATAGCATTAATGACCAAAAAATATTATTTAATTTATGCATACAACATTAATGACCGTCCAGCATGATCTGATAAGGAAGAGTAGTGGGTTTTTCTGCTAATATATTTCTTCATTATCTAGATTTCTTTGAACCTAAACAATTATGGTGTTCGAATTTTTCTTGCGTCAGTGCTCACCTAACACTTGTATTCTGTGAGTCACATTGAGGAAAGGGTGATGACTGATAAGACAGACGTACTCCCCAGCATACTGGGGCGTTATATCGTCGATGCGTAGGGAGGAACTGTTCACCAAATGGATCTTTGCGTCTCGGGACACAGATATTGTCCCAGAGAACAGTATCCGGGACGGCAGATGTTTCCAGATTCTCACTTTTCGATCTAAAAAATGAAAAAAAGGATGTAAAGTCAATGAGAGTTCAAATAATAAAAAATCTGGAAGACCGACTGATTACATATGAATATTTTTCAATCATATCTACATATGAATTGCCATTTAAATAAAAAAAAAACAAGAATGCATATAGTTTAACATATTACTTGAAACAATTTGCTATTTTAAAGCGTTCCTTTTACACATTATTTATCATTACTTATTCTTTTGACCTTGTCCTCAATTTCACCGTGATGAAATCGAATCCGAGATGGTTGTATAATAATATTGTCAACATGAGAGTAGGAAAAAAAGAGGCTCTAATAGTTTGTTATAAAAAGAAGGGTTGTGAGGGTAAAATGGTGGTTTTTATAGATAATTTTAAGAAGAAAAAATAAGAAACATATATTCATAAGTAAATAAATAAAACAAAAAGCGCAAATTGAACCGAGGACCAGCAAACCACGTGTCATTCGTGTTGTTTCGATGCTGCTGCAACTTGAAACAGAAGTTGAATATATATATATGGGAGGTACTAACAGATCTTATATCCTGTATGGTGTCATGTTGCGTTACTGATCACAGAGCTTTTCATCTATTATTAGCAGACAAGAGTTTGACAGTAAGAACAGTAAAATGTACCTCTCACAGTCATGCATTTTTTTATGCGTTTTATGTTAGTGTAGTATTGTTTTGCCCTTCTAACCTTAATAAATTTATTTTACATATTAATGCTGGTAGTTTCCTTTACTCACATTCCCACGTGTTTTGGGGGCACAGTCGGGGTTTGCTAGTGGTATCCACGATATATATAGACAAGAACTGTTTGTTTAAAAATACCAGATTTGTTGATTCAGATATAAAATCAGAGATTGTTTTGCTTCACAATATTATAAAGTGGTAAATGTTTTCACTTAAGATGGTTTCTCTTTAAGACTGTGAGAAAAATAAGAAAGCATATTTTTGGGGAAATCAACACTATTCATTTCCATGGCTCATACACTTCCAAAAGTGATCCAGATTTTTTATTCCATCCAAATTGTTAAATCTATTAAATCCTTACATGTAGGGAGTTGTTTTGGCTTAGTTTAGTTTAGATATACACAGCATCCAATTGTAAAGAAACAATAGGACTATTTTGGGACGGGTCTTGCAATTTTAAATCGTGGTCAGATGACGAGGACAACACCTGAGTTTGCATTCCCACCTCCCCAGACCACACCTGATCAGTTATTTTGGCAACCCCTTAACCATTTTATGAAATTGCGAAGTGTAGGGATTACTCTGAAACATCTTATAAAGTCGAAACAATACAATGAAAAGAAGAAGTATGAAAGAACTCGGCATCGTAAAAGCCCCATTTCACCAGACAGAAATTTATGAAAGAAAAGTAATTACTCTTAGTGTGATAAAATAGGTTACATAATAACAGTCTGACCAAAACAACCTGAAAAATAATGAGGAAAAAATCTGGAATGCTTTATACTTTTTATTCAAATATTTTTAGTTTGAGAGCATCCCTACTTAATTCAAATTTAGATTAAATTATAAGAAGCTCAAATATCATATTTTTGCATTTATTTACAATGCGTGAGAAAAAAGTATCACTAGCCGAGATTGAAGCTATTACATGATAAGAATTCCTTTCAAATTATACTCCAATGTACCTTGATATGGGTGGCATTTAAAGGTTCCTTAATACTGATTCATGGTATAAAATGAAGTCTCCTGAAAGCGTCCGCATGTTGGAGCAATAAAAACTCGAAAAATAGTTAACGGATATTGGAAATAATTAGACCATTTTGTAGAGCATTTATTGGGAAATATTTTAGTACATTAAATTCATATCAAAATAGGAAAGGAAGTTTCATAATTGCGATATTAACTTATCCACGCATGCACGAAAACCTCAAACTGCGCATTTGCAAATAGCAAAATATGTGGTATGCATATGCGATACATATCTTTGTTTACCTCTGATTTTAAACAGAGATTCAAAATTTATTTTGTACCTCAAAAAAGGAAATTCAACCTTGGCCAAAAGAGGGGAAAAAAACCGTTTGTTTAGCGAATATCAGAGAAATAATGCTCACACTTAGGAAAGGGGATTCTTTTGATGAGCGAAATATCCATCTTTCTTTAAATCGCATTGCAATCAGAGACAGAGCGAATCTTCTGACGATCGAAATGATCGCACGTGTTTTATTTACGGACATATACTATTTTTTTACCTTTGTAACAGTCTAAATATATCTGCATGTGTGCTATAAAAATATAATTTTATAGCAATTTTTGATAATTTATAAACATATTTTTATGTTTGTTTGATGCTGCTTAACATGTCCATGCCATATCGGGTGGAGGTTAGGCTTAAGTTTAAAGCAAATTTTTCTTGCTGGATGCTGTGCCACGGACAACATCCTACGGATACTGCTAGCTATGTAGATATCCTAAAGTTGAAAGCCTTTGTTTTGGATTCTACGTTTAATTATTTCGTATTCAGTTTAGTCGCAACATTTTAGCATTTACTAAAAAATACGGATGAGAAAAGAGGATTACTCACCAAGATTGAGCACATTACATGGCAGCAGGACTGTAGAGCCCTGTATCACATTCAAGTTGCTTGAGGTTGAAAGCATCCGTATGGTATCATCTGTCGATTGTTCTGGAATGAAATTGAGTACAAATACTTATTATTGGTTTGAGACTCAAATTAAGCTTTAATAGCCATATTAAAGCAGCTCTAACCGAAGCTACAGGTATAAGTATTAAACTCAACAGCTTAATTTCTCTATGGAGTAATCTTTCAATCAGGCTCAAGTTTCTGCTCTACAAAGCCCTTTTAAGACCAATTTTAATGTACGATTCTCAAATTTGGGGATCTACATAGGCCACAAATATCAAGAAGTTACAAGTTTTTAAAAACAAGCATCAGAGGAAAATAATTATTGAATCCTTGTACGTCATAGGAAAAATAATTTACGACGACATCCAAATCGAAGTTGTCTCATAATTTATCAATAGAACATTGATTAGATTATGAATTTCCAAGCTAGGGGTCGCGAGAAAATATTGAGAGGACCCTGAAATGTAGGACAGATTAGAACCTTCTTCAGCAGCACGCATCCAATATTTTTTTTATCTTTCTACCAATCGGACGCTTTAATTTATAGGCAATGGTATAGTTTGTCCTCTCTATGTATAATATCTCTATGCTGGCGACTATGAGCGAATCGGCTTAGGAAAGGATTTAGAATGGAATAACTAAACTGAAGTGTGAAAAGATTTAGAATGGAAGAACTGTGTCAGTATTTGCACTGATGGTGCAAGGGCTATGTTTTGGAGAAATAATAGTGTGGTTACAAGAGTTCTTGAAGAAAGTCTCTATGCTTTGTGGACTCATTGTAGCCATCACGGAGAAGCACTGGTTTCAAAAGCATTACTCGATGATTTAAAAACTATGCTAAATACAACTGTAAAAACTGTATATTATGTTAAAACAAAGCCCTTACAACCACGTCTGTTTCAAAAGCTGTGGTAACAAAAGTACGTTGGTTATCCAGGGGAGAAGTACTGACACGAATAGTGGATGTATGGAATGTAGCAACAATTTACTTAGAAAGAAAAAGAGTCCTCATTGATATTGGTTCCACTTTTTCCCTACTGATTGTTTTTGGAACTAGAGTACAATTTAAATAGTTCCGCAACTCACAACTGACCATTACCAGTATTTATGCCCCCCTTTTCTCTAAAGCAGCCAATAGATGAGCCGCAAATTTTAAAGATTTTATTAGATGGGTCAGATTTTAGTCAACTTTGGGAACTATCGGATTAGATTCTTCGAAAAATTACCCCAGATTCGTAAGGAGTTACTTCAGCTTTCAATTTACGATCCTGCATTACCTAGCTCTAGGAAGTAACATAAAGCGGCAATTGATAAAGCATACATCGATATACCAGCTATTAAAAGGTTGAGAATTGACTAACTTTCTTACCAATCTGGTGGAGTTAAATTCTCAAAATTATTTCTGTTTTGGCCTTAAATAGCTAAGATGAACTAAACCTGTGAAATATTTCGATCAGTCCCCATAGTGGAAACGCATGTGCAACGTAACTTCATTTATAATTCTCTATAATTAACCAATAAATAATATTTTAATTAATTAATTGCTTCAAAAATTATCTACTAAATTTAATGATGTTAGAGCTTATTTCGCTCGTCTAAACCAATCCATATTAATTTTAACTTTTCCTAAATATACAAAATAAAGTTCTATTCCAAATTATGATGTGGAGGTGCTCCTGACCACCTTGGCACATTTCGGAACTCTGATAATTCACGTCTCTGCCGTTGGGATGAAATACACTTAATCAATCACGCAGGATTCAGATAACTGTTGATAATCAACACATTTTTTAAACTAATTCTATTGATACTTTGCAAAGTTGAAATTCTTCTACTTGAAGACACAAAAATATTGAGAGACGAGTAAATTAATAAACAAAATATTAGAGAGATTAGTTAGAATTATTATTTGTTAAACAAATTGAGAGACGAGTAAATTAATAAACGAAATATTAGAGAGATTAGTTAGAATTATTATCTGATAAACAACCATATATTTCAAAGAATGTTTTTAGATTAAAATGAATCAGCTTTTCTGAAGAGAGAATTGGCGGTGTGATGACATATTTTTCATTTGAGGATAGTATAATTCGAAATTCAAAATAACTATTGCTTAAACATAAATCATAAATATTATTCATTGAGAATTATTTCAGATATTCATGTTACACTGAATTTTTTTGTCAAATTATAGAATTTCTATGTTATTAAATACATATTTATAAATTGTGTTGTTATTACTAATGGCACTTGTCAAGGACAATTAGTTTAATTATTTTTAGCTTAAATTTTATTTTTTATCAAAAAAAACTTTCTATTTTAGCTGAAATTAGAGCTCATGAGAAGTTATTAGTGGTTCAGTGGTTTAGGCCGTCTTCTGCATAGTTATTTAGTGAATCAAAATTAGTTCGTGACGTAGGTACAACTTAATGGCACCTTTTCTGCTCTTGTACAGTACAGTGACGAGTTCAAAAATTAAGTTGTCCTATTCTTTACTGATAATAATATAAATTTCTAACAGAGATTTATCACAAGCTTAAGTAATTTAATTTATTTTCGAAACGCTGTTTTATATTTTCATGATAATGTTATATTTAGGCTTAATTTTATGTTATAAATGAATGATCGCAGACATAATGGCTGAAATTTAAGTCTACGAACAGGTAAGGGTGGTTCAGTGGCCTAGAAAGTCTTCTGGGACTGGATTTCAATGGATCAAATTTATCGAAACCAATGGATCAATTTTATTCAAATCAATGGATAAAATTTATCCAAATCAATGGATCAAATTTATCGAACCAATGAATCAAATTTATTGAAATCAATGAATCAAATTTATTGAAACCAATGGATCAATTTTATTCAATTCAATGGATCAAATTTATCGAAACCAATGGATCAAATTTATCGAAACCAATGGATCAAATTTATCGAAATATGAAAGCTAAAGGAATAAATGACGCTTAAGGATAACAGAATTTAAAAAATTTTATAATCTTTCAAACATTAATTAAACACATGTTTCTTTAAAATAAGATTAATCCCTAAAATCTTATTTTATTTTGTTTACAGATAAACAGGGAAAGAAGAAAGCATGGACCTATGTAAAACTTATTAACATATCTTTTATTCAAAGATAGTAAGTACAATGACATGTTCGAAATTTGTCATTGTCTTATCTTTTGTTGGCAGTAATTTAACATTTAAACAAAAAAATTATTGTAAGTTTACATCATCTGATTCATGACTGGTTATATGATTTAGATCATATGATGGACCAGAACAGCTTGGTTGGTACAGAGTTGGACTCGTATTTCTTAAGTTGCGAGTTCGAACTTCACTGGCCGGAGATTCCCCGAGTGTGTGGTGGCTGGCGCTTGTTAAATCTGACGTGGTCACAAAGTCCTCCATGTCGAGAGTAATACCACTGGAGGGTACTGGTTCAGAGGTGATGGTTCTCCGTTCCAGATTTAAATTACGATCTGTGGATGAATTAATGAAAATGCATGAATGAAGTTCACCCCATAAAATAGGTTGCGACGTGTGGGTAGCTAAGTTGTACTCTTGGCCCTAGATGGCGCTACTGGAAAACGAAAGACTTTCAATCGGTTTCAATCGTTCACAGACCTGTCCGCTGACTTGAAAAAGTGCCATAAGTAACGCCAACCACAGATCATATGATTTATGAAAATCTGGTTTATATATTTCTATGAATTGTTTCTGGCAATATTTTTAGAATTAAAAAAAGATTTTAAATATTTTAGCTTAATTGAAACTCTAATCCTAGATAGAGGAAGCATAGTGGTCTCACTTGTGTTCTCATTGACAATGCAAATTTATCAATTTCATTGTACCAAAAAGGGCGAATGATGCAATTAAAAGGAAAAGCCTATTAGTTGAGCGTAAAAATAACAAACTTTACATAAGATCTTAGTCTCAGAAGCCTATTATGTTCTTAACTTAAAAAAAAACTGAATTCTCTTTTCTTTCTAATTCCAGATATTAGTTCACACTCTAACTATATATAAATAGCTTGTTCAAATTTTTAATCCTTAATAAAATACTTTCTATTCATTCAATCAAGTTTAAGTGAATTTTTTTAAACTTGAAAAGATGACATTTGATGTTAATACATAACATAACGCCATCCTGTGCCCCCGGTGCCTGTAACGCTAAGTTATTTAACCAGTTGAATGAGCACAAGATGGGAGAAAAAAAAGGGGGGAAAAGGAAAAATCTGCCCTTTTGAGGGACTTTTTAAATTATGATTTTGGTTGATTATCACAAGGGGGATTCTTGTCTCAACTATTGTAGGCCTTGAAGAGGTCTTGGTATTTATGAATATGGTTTACTATGGAGTTGATTTTGCCGCGTGAAAGGGTATTTGATGCACCTCTCCTGCACCATTCTTCATCGAGTCTTCTTTCTGGCTTTCTCATATGCCATGAGAGAGTGAGTAGGCATTCTGTGGCACAGTGAATTGGAGATTCCATTTCCCCACAGCTACCGTAAGGAGAGTTGGCTAGATGGAATCTGTATAGGTATGTCGGGAATGGGCCGTGTTCAGTGAAGAAAAGGACATTCGCTCTGTTCCAGTTGGCAGCGTAGAGAGAAACTTTTGGTATTACGTTATATGTGGAACGGCCTGTTTTGCCTTCTTCCCATTCCTTTTGCCATCTTGTCATCATCTCGGTTTGGAGGATGTTCTTCAGATGAGATATTAGAAGCTTCATTTAATTCCGATCTTCATTCGCATTAGCCGCTGTTTTGGCTAGTTTGATGTTAATACAGTGTTTTCGATTCACTAATTCTTTCTTTTTAATTTATTAAGAACTAATTTTCTCGCCTTTATAATAGTTCTTCATAGTATTTGTAGTTGTTAGGTCGGGATAGCCTGGTTGTTAGGGTGTTGGATTCGCATCCCTCGTATAGAAAGTTCGAACCTGGTCACGAAGTTTTCCATATCGAGAATTATAACACTGGGGGTAAAGAGTAAAATATGGTAGTTATTTTGGTGCTCAGAGGTTCATGCCTTTAGTAGCTACTACACTCCTCTTTCCGTTGTAAAGCGAAACACGAGAATTATTTAATAAAATGAATGTTTATTAATTATTATTATTTAATAAAAAGTAACTAAAATAAAATCTTTCCTAACTTCCTAAATTTTTCCTAATGCTCAAAGTAGGAATTGATCTCTCACTCTCTCTCTCTCTCTCTCTCTCTCTCTCTCTCTCTCTCTCTCTCTC
>JAOUZG010053381.1:1160761-1178341 GCA_026289955.1 Argiope argentata | reverse complement strand
TTATGTTCATGAGTACTTCAACATGCAATTGTCTGCTTTGAATATGTTCTTTGCTTGTATTATGTAATGGGATTCATTCAGGAGCTTAAGCTAAGAAGGTCAGCCAGAGAGTTATGGTCTACTGAAGATTGAGAACGTAAATCGAAATTCTAGATACTAAATGTAAAATTTTGTAATTATCATCATGATAACTTTAATTTACTTTTTCTTTGCATTCAATTAGCCTTTTACTTCTTATATGTAATGGATCTTAATCAGCAGCTTAAACTAAGAACGACAGCTAGCCAATGATGGTCTAGTGCCTCAACGCCTTACATTTGATGACTAGACACATTATTCACTTTTATACTGGATCGTAACTGACGAATGTCAACATAAATAAAAAAATTAGTGATTGAATGTAATAGTCTTGAATTATCATTATAGTTTCATTAATGCGTTGTTTCTTTGTTAAAATATTAATTTTGATAGTGAATTACTTCATATGACACAAACACAAATTCACCATTATGATATACTAGACCTCAAAAGTCAGAGTTTTGATATTCTTACTTCGTCAGCATTTACCGTTGCAGTTACTTTTGCAAAACGCCAGAAGCACAGTTTAACATCTAATAGTATAGAGACAAAGGTAACAGCCTATTTTGCGAAAATCGTAAAAAATACTTAATAAATATATTGCAAATTGACATATAATTGTTTAACTTATTTCAAAATGTTTGCTTTAATAATAATTAAAACTAAGATTATTCACTAGAATTGATATGATTTAGTCATCGAAGACATTCTTTTCAATATCTTTTTATTATACCTTTTTCAAATGAATTGAATTTGGCAAATGATGAAAATGAATAAGAATGCTTTTTTTTTGCTCGAAAAAGAAACTAAAATCTGAATACTGCGTATCGACACTAAAATAATACAATTTTTGTCGATTTCTTCAATATAACAATGTCTTTTTATTTGTGGTAAAAGTTGGGATGTCATTTGGGAAGATGACATAAATTTCACGCTAGGATATTAAACAGAGCATGCATTGAAAATCTTGTTTCGTTTGAGTGCAGATAATATACAACAAGCGGTACTACAATCTGGAATGCCCGTTTCAGCTCTAAATGACCATTTCTTATAAAATTGTCTTTTTTTGTTATTGTTTGACAAAAATTTTCAACTATATTTTATAATAAGAATTCCCTCCAAGGTGTTGAGGTCTAAATATCCAAATCATTGATTGAGATGACTAGATCATGAGCATCTTTTGTTTTGGATCGAATTTGGTGATTAAAACTATGAATCATAAGGCGGGTTTATTGTGATTAGATGAAACTGACTAGAGATGGTGCCACTATCGTATTTGTTGCTGATTTCCCTCCTCCGATTATTTCTATACAAATGCAAATCTTTTTTTTATTATTGTTAACCCCTTAACCGGTTTGGCCCTATGCCATACGTGCATCGATTAATCGAATTTTGATAGTTGTAAACAAAAAATAAATCATTGATAACAATTATAATTCAATAGTAAAATGACTTCGAATACGTAGATAAGCAAAGTATTCAATGAATTTTCATTTGAATCAAAATAAGAAAATATTCCCAAAATAGGAGGTTTCATCTTATTAGATAGTAAGGAAAATAAACCGGTTAAGGGGTTATAATATAAACTAAATGTCTTCTCCATGATATTATGAATCAGTGCCTCAACCAAGATTGGACTAGCCATACCATTCCCTTTTAACTAGACCAAATATGCCGGATTAAATATGTTTTATTTAAGAGTATAATAAAAGTCTTCAATTGCAGTTGTAATTTCAACTACATTTTGGCTTTTGTTTTTTAAAAGCTCTCAAAAACTGTTTACTTCCAAATAAAAAAATCAAGCTTTTAAGTGGTAAAGTAAGTGTCCTCTTCCATATTTCAGGATCTATCATTGAAGTCGAGTTGGGAATAAGCACGCTTCTCACACTTATCTGAGTTTTTATTTTTCTAAGTTTTAGTTATATTAACGTCCCTTTCAAAAGCAACACTAAGGCTATTTCAGGAAGGATCTCTTAACTTTGAACCACCACGGTCAGATGACGATGATGACATCTGAACTGGCACCCCCTCTCCCCACCCCAACACACCAGTGGGAGGACGTTTGACCTGACAGATTTAACATGTAACAGACCCCCTTACATGACGGTTCTTCGGTGAAATCGGGCCTCGAACCTGTAAGTTGTTAAGCGGATAGCACTTGGCCGGAACTCCCAATCTTATGGTTAGTAGCCGAGTATCATACCGATCAAGCAAAAGGGACCCTTCAGCTCGAAGGATATTAATTGGCTTATATAGCTTTCACCTCAAACCTAAAACCCTGAGGCTTACGAGTCGAGGCCTTATGATCAGGCCACCACGCTAACACCCTTAAATGAGATCGAATTTGTTGAATTAAGCATATAAATAAGAAAACCTTTGGGGTGAAGCAAACTATTTTCAGTTAGGGTTACAAATTCAACCTGATTTTTTGTCTTTTAAAAATCTTTTCTCTTATTGTTGTTGCCAAACGATAATTTCTTAAAGAGTATCTTAAGTTATGCTTTCCTACAGGCCTTTTTTATATTTGTCAAAACTGATGCCATCGATAACATGCAACAAATACCTTTTTTTGTTAGGTTCTGGATGTGAAATTTTGCGAAATAGGAATATAAATCAGAATGCATAAAGATATAAATTTTTAATGATATCACATCTTCATATAAGTGTTGTTGTTTGTGCCGGCTGTTTGAATATAAGTTAATAAGATAAGAACTAAGAGAGCTAAAAAGAGAGAGATAAGAGCGAAGAGAGCTAAATAAATAAGATTCGGTACATAGATTTAATACGTATATAGACATCTATAGTGTAGATATCTCTTAAAAATTGAGCCGAAACCATCAACAGGTTGGCCTTCTGTCGGTTTAGGTGAAATCCAGAAAATGTAAATGAGACAATTAAAAAACGCGGTGATTTAAATGTAGGAGGTTAGATATAGGATTTTGTGACTACAAGTTCCGTCGTTTTGTGTAGAATCTTTGTTTGTACTGATTGAGAAAAATGTGTCTAAAGTACAAATTCGATTTTTGATGAATTTTCATAATATTGAGGATAAAAAACAAACAAACAATATTAGCACCTCATGAAGACGAAAAATTTTGTAGTTACAGTTTTCAGTAACTTTTGTATTTTAGAAGTATTTTATAATTTTATTTGATGATGATGATGACTTGTCTGTTTTACATCGGAAGGAGGGATGCAATAGCTTCTGAAGGTATGGACCCCTGAGCACCCGAGGGCAGATGTCTAACTTCTGATTCATATGAAGATGATACACTTAACACATTCGCTTGCAGAGCTTCTTTAGCACTTACCATGAACAAACTCGCCGACACAGGCGGGGATTTTAAGCCGATTGAACGTCTCTGGTTTTACGCAACGCCAACTAGGGCCAAGAATATGACTTAGTTACAACAAGCTTCACATTGCTTGCGCAATCTCTTTTTAAAGGAGGCACATTCACAAAACTCACAGATAGAACACTGAAGAACAACCATGCCGGAAATGGAACTTGAATCTGGGACACCCAGATTAAGGAGAAGACGCACTACCCCTACGCCAGGACGCCGGCCAAAATAACTGTTGTTGTTTCTAATGGCACTTCCCATGTACAAGCACACTGATGGCCGTTGGCGATTTTAAGCCAATTGAGCGACTCTTGTTTTTCAGTAGGGCGAACTAGGGCCAAGATAAAGACTTAGATACTTCATGCGTCACATTCACTTGCGCTCCTTTTTACAGGGGCGCCCATTCACTTACTTCATAGATAGAACATAGACCAGCAACCATGCCCTAGCCGAGACACCACCCCGGGAAGCCCAGATCACAAAGAGGACACGCTACCTCTGTATCAGGACGCCAGTATTAACTTTTTTGTTTTTGACTTTAACAATATTATGTTGCCAGAGTGCAATTTAGGTATAAAAAGAATATACCAGCCTTCCAGCTTGACGAGATGAGTTTTTAAAAAAAAACTATGATGTGAACCTACAAGGCGATACGCGTTATTTTAAATACACTGAAGTGACAAAAGTCAAGGGATGACTGTTAACATCGTGTCTGTCCTCCTTTTGCCCGGCGAAGGGCAACTAACTCGACGTGTCATGAATTCCACAAGTCATTGGTAGTCCTCTGCAGGAATATTGAGCCATGCTGTTTGTATAGACGTCCATAATTGTGAAAGTGTGGATGATGCAGGAGTTTGGGCACGAACGGACCTTTCGATGATGTCCCATAAATGCTCGATGGGATTCATATCGGGTGATCTAGGTGGCCAGATCATGCGCTAGAATTGTCCAGAATGTTCTTCAAACCAATCGTGAACAATTCTGGCCCGGTGACATGGCGCATTGTCATCCATAAAAATCCCATTGTTGTGTGGGTACGTGAAGTCCATGAATGGCTGCAAGTGATCTGCAAGCAGCTGATCGTAACCATTTCCAGTCAATGATCGGTTCAGTTGCACCAGAGGATCGAGTCCATGCCATGTAAAAATAGGCCACACCATTTTGCAGCCACCACCAGCTTGAACAGTGCCTTGCTGACAGTTTGGGTCCATGGATTCGTGGGGTCTGCGCCACACTCGAACTCTCTACCATCAGCTCGTAACAACTGAAATCGTGACTCATCTGACCACGCCACGGTTTTCCACTGGTCTAAGGACCAGTCGATATGCTCACGAGCTCAGGAGAGTCGCTGCAGGCGATGTCGTGCTGTCAGTAAAGGCACTCGAGTCGGTCTTCTGTTGTCATAGCCCAAGGAAGACCAATTTCGCCGCACAGTCCTATCGGACACGTCCTTCGTACGTCCCACATTGATTCCTGCAGTTATTTGACGAAGTGTTGCGTGTCTATTAACATTGACCATTAAACGCAGGCGGTCTCGGTCGTTAAGTGCAGGTGGTCGCCCACTGCGCTGTCCATGATGGGATGTGATGCCTGAAATTTCATACTCTCGGCACACTCTTGATGCTGTGGATCTCGGAATGTTGAATTCACTAACGATATCCGCAATGGAATGACCCATGCGTCTAGCTCCGACTAACATTCCACGTTCAAAGTCTGTTAATTCTCGTCGTGCCGCCCTAAATCACGAAAAATCTGTTCACATGAATAACTTGAACACAAATGAAAGTTCTGGAAAATGAACTGAACCTTTATACTTTTTCGCTGCGATACTCTACCATCTGAATATTTGCATATTGCTATCCCATGACTTTTGTCACTTCGGTGTATATTTTCCTCGAAAACGTGAAAATTACCAAAATCACGAAGATAAATTTTCAGAAGAATACATTACTTTTACAGAAATAAATGGATGTAAGTAATATTATGGAAGATAATAAATGTTTCCAAAGTACCCCGATTTCATCCGTTTTTGATGGTTTTCTCCCTGATGTGCATTAGTTTGAATAAATGAAATCGTCCTTGCGAGGTAAAAAATAAAAGGAATCGTTTCAATCAGTTCCAGCTCTTTCGAAATCAGAAAAGGCGTGGAGAGAGACGAACAAACTTTTTCCTGTCAGAATGCCAAACTCCTTTTCAGAAATGTCGTTCCTTTACTCCCAAAGCACAACGAACGACCAATTGACTTCAATTGACACCAGGATTAATTCTGTTTTACTTTCCCCCTCCCTCTCTTTTAATCTTTCACTCGCGACTGACGTCTATGTTCTGCAACTCATCGGCTCGCGGCTTAGGAAACTTGAAACAACATCCGAGCGCAACTCATCGGTTGTGCTTAGAAAACTTAGAATAGCATCTAATGCATCCATTTAGATAAGAAAGTATCCTACCAGCGGGTAGAAAAATACCATGTTGGAAAATTTGGATAGCAACAGAATGGTGTAAGGATGTATAAATTCGTTAAGTTAGGGGTTATTTTGCAATATTTTGAAAATAAAATCATCAATATAATTGAGATATTAACTACTTGAAAATATTTTGTGCAGGAAAACCTCCTTAATTGTTGTTTAAGGGACCTTTCTTGAATAGATTCTAATAAAAGTATGAACTCATTATTTTGAAATCGATGTATTTGTTAAAACTACAATACACGATATTATTATACTGTACAAAATAATGATACAAGCCTAGCTATAATTGTATTTCGTTATCGTTTTATGAAATTATTTTTAATTTTTAATTTTCAGTAAAAATGAGCTTAAGTTATTTAAAAATCGTAAAAATTCCGATTTTCTTTAATTTTTCGGACAATGATAATAAATTTAATATTTTTATTGCAACAGCTTTCCGGAAAAACTACTTACAGATATTTATTTGTTAAATTCTCACCATAAGGAATATAACTAAAAGTAATTCTTATTTTTTGAATATATATAAAATAATATAATAAAATAAACAATTTATGAACGATTATGAAACTATACAATATAATAATACAGTTATAGTTTTAATGATATTTTATAATCATTTTATAATAATATTTTATCAATAATTTTAAGTAATAAATGACTTTAATAATAATATTAGTTATTGGAAAAAGTAATGAAAGAAATTAAATAACAAGCAATAAATCATAAATAATGAGTAATTTAGATATTTAAAAATAGCAAAAATCCAAACTTTTTTCAACTAATCGTTCAATAATAACCAATATAGTATTTTTAATGCAATACATTTTCCAGGAAACTATGGATATACTTATTTGTTCAATACTTATAGTAAAATATAAAACCAAATGAAATTCACATTCTTGAACATATTACCTTACAATAAATAATTTTATTGTGGACGGTTATTAGATTGTGCAAAATAACAATACAGGCCTAGTTATAATGATTTTATATCATTATTTTATTTATAATTTAAACATAAAAATGCTTTAAAAATTAAAAAAAATTGTAAAAATTCCAACTTTCTTTAATTATTCAAACAATAATGACATATTTAATAATTTTATTGCAACAGCTTTCCAGAAAAAATATTCAAAGATATTTATTTGTTAAATTCTTATCATAAAATATAAAATCAAAAGTAATTATCATGCTTCAATATATTGCCCAATAATAAATAATTTTATTAAGAATGATTATGAAATTATACAAAATAATAATACAGACATAGTTTTAAGGATATTTCATAATCATTTATGACATCATTTTTAATAATTTTAAATAATAAACGAGCTATAAACATTCAAAAATTGTAAAAATTCTTTTTTAATCAACAAGCAAAATGAAATATATATTAATTTATTGAAATATTTTTTTCTTGGAACATTATTTACGAATATTTATTTGTTCAAATTTTATCTTAAATTCGTATATAAACAAATGTAATTCTCATTCTTGGACATATTTCTTTATAATAAAATAACACACAGAAATGAAAAATCAGATAGTTACCCATATTATCTTGAGTTTGAGGGTTTTTTTTTTATTTTACTAAAATTTAAAATAATTGCTGATATTTTAATTTTTTATCGATATATTTTGCTTTTTTATAATGTTGTTTAATTTAGATTCTTATTAAATCTCCATGAATTCAATCAGTATCTTAAAACTTTATCCTTTAATGCCTTATCACGATATATCGATTTTTTTATGCATTGAAACGGAAACGAAAAGGTCAGGATTATTAAAATAAAGAAAATGGCCGCTTTCAGATAAAACTTCAAATACTTTGAATGAAGTAGAACTGTATAATTTTGATAATATTTAGATCATAAACATAACACAGTTACTTTTTTAATTAACATTTATCGTTCTAAATAATTTAAAAACCAGTAATTTTTATTGCCATTCAAATATCATAATGATAGCTTCCATTTTAAAAATGATTTTGCTACGCGAACTCTTGTGGCTTGTGCTACGGTTATTGGCGTTTACCGGACCAAATCAAATCAATGCAACTAAAAGAGCATGTATTAACTATCAATCAATTTTAAAATAAAAATTTAGAATTCTCAGCTTATTTTTCTAAATAAACTCTACTTTGGTTCAAGCAAATGGCCACATCTATTCACTTTTATACAAATAAATAATACAGAAGAATTATTTAGATTTAATTAAAGGATATTATATATTCATTTGTATTGAAGTAATTGACATTAAAGTTTTAATTCTTTTGTTTGAAGCAAACAATAATATATATTTAGATTTAAGTAACGATATTACAAAATCATTTATATTCAAGTAAATAACAATAAAGCATAACTATTTTAACTCAATCAAACGATATCATTGATAAATTTATCAAACGATAAATTTAAGTAAACAATGTTGAAAAATAATTTTCATCCAAATAAATGACAATAAAGTATAATTCTTTTGATTCAAGTAAACGATATTGTAGATTAAATTTAAGTAAACAATATTACAAAATCATTACATTCAAGAAAGTTACAATAAAGTATAATTGTTTCTATTAAAGCAAACGATATCATAGATTTAAATTTAAGTAAACGCTATTAAAAAATCATTTACATTCAAGTAAATAACTATAAAGTATAATTGTTTTGATTCAAGCAAACGATATAATAGATTTATTTTTTGATTCAAGCAAACGAAATATAGATTTATTTTAAGAATTTTAAAAAATCCTTTAAATTCAAATAAATGGTAATTAATTATAATTGTTTTGATTCACGCAAACGATATCACATATTTATTCTGATTTAATCAAATTATATGACAGCATCTTTCCTATTCGATGAACTGATGTGGCAACAGAATTTCGATTCGAAGAATTCATTAAACAATATTAATTCGATTTAAACAATAATGACAACAATTTGAAGCTGAATATTTTATGTATCACAGCTTGAAGGTTATTAAAAATTATGCTATAAATTTAATATATAATAATAATGTTATGCATATATATAAATATAATACATATTAACGTATTATTTAATGATTAAAAACTTATGAATCTATAAGTGTTGCTTATATAAAGTTTTTATGTCTAAAACCTAAAGTGTACCTTTTAGATTCAATATAAAAAAACATGAAGAGATAATAATTAATGTTTGAAGATGATACTTAATTGTTATTATGAACTGCAGGAATATTGAGATAGTATAAATTGAATGCGATTATATTTATTCACATTTTAAGTAATATTTTATATCATATAACTGAAATAAACGTTTTTTTCTTTTTTTATATTGAAAAAATTCTGTACAACCAAAATTTTTATCTTTTTTAAAATTGTCTGCCTCATAATTAAGTGCGCTAAACTATAAACATTATCATTTTAAAAATTCCTGAAATAAGAATATTTTTTTATTATTATCACTTCTTTAAAATTTAAGTTTGTGTTTCAATTCTTCATGACATCAGGTGCAAGAATGTTTCGTTGGAACGCAGTTTTATAAAAAAATAAAATAAAACAAATAGGGCAACAAACTGCAACTATGTCTAGTATCTTACTATGTAAACTTAGTTGAACAAGGAAAAGTAATAAATCAACTGCTGAATTACGAAAAAAAAAAACTAAAAAAAGAAGAAGAAGTCGTGAAGAAGAAGAGTTAAGAAAAGAAAAGGAGGCACCGGTCCCAAATATTTGAGACTATTTTAAGCAAGTCAGAGAAAAAAAATTGAGCAACCCTTTTCTTTTTACAGTGAGTTAGTTACTTCTGGAAAGTACTCCTCTGAAGATGACAGTTTCCGCCTCAAATAGAGGTAAAATCAGATGATGAGTTGAGAAGGTCCCTCCTTCTGCCTCATGGTTTCATAACTGCAGGTGGAAAAGTCGTTTGCTATGTTTGTTTACTTAATGGGGAATAAGAACGAGATCTTTCATTCAGAGTTATGTAATAAAAAATTAAATTCTGCTTTTTAAAATTTGTCAGAAAATTAACTCTGCTATGTATATATTTTTAAAATGTATATTTCTTTTGTAAGCAGTCAGTTTGGAAAATATTTAAGAGAATACTTTATTCCTTATTATAAATATTTGATTTATAATCAATAGTTATATAATGAAGTTAAATCTGCGCATTACTTTGAGCTTGAGTATCTGTGCATTAATTTGAGCTTGAGTTTCTGTGTATTACTTTGAATTTGAGTATCTGTGAATTGCTTTGAACTTGAGTATTTGTGCATTGCTTTGAGCTTAAGTATCTGTGTATTACTTTGAGCTTGAGTATCTGTGTATTTCTTTGAACTTGAGTATCTTTGTAGGCTTTGAGCTTGAGTATCTTTGTATTCCTTTGAACTTGAGTATCTTTGTATTCATTTGAACTTGAGTATCTTTGTATTCCTTTGAACTTGAGTATCTGTGTATTCCTTTGAACATGAGTATCTGTGAATTGCTTTGAACTTGAGTATATGTGTGTTGCTTTGAACTTGAATATTTGTGTATAGCTTTGAATTTGAGTATCTTTGTATTGCTTTGATCTTGAGTATATGTGTATTGCTTTGAACTTGGGTATCTGTGTATTGCTTTGAACTTGAGTACCTGTGTATTGCTTTGAACAGGAGTATTTGTTAATTGATTTGAACATGCTAAGTATTTCTTAAATGATTTAATAAATGTTGAAATTTGGTCAGATATACAGGAATAAGTCAATCTTATAATGGAAAATTTGATAGAAAATTCAAAGGCCCATCTTTACAATGTAGAGGGCAGTGGCACCATTAGTAGGGGGGGGTGAGAACTCCACCCCTTCCCGTCGTTGACAAAAGTCTTCACCACTTTAGAAGTTTGGGAAAAGTTTCCAGTTCTCAAATACGATAATTTTAAAACGATTTTAAAATTAATATGCTGTAAACAGTCGAAATATTTAAGTAACGGTTAAAGCGATTTGACTATATTTGGCAAATAATCGATATGGTCGCAATCAACAATATACCGCATTTTAAGGACGATTTTTGATCCGCCGAATTATGAACGCAATGCAATGGATGTCGAAGAAGCTAATTCCTCAGATTTTCAAGTTTTTTATTGAAATGCTGCTTTTCAAACTTATAATTTGAGTTACTTTTGGCAATATAACCGATAAAGCTAATGAAATATCGTAATATGCCGATAATTTCTGAATGGCCGATTATAAACTGAATGCGATGGAAGTTCGCAGATTTGAAAATACATCCTATTCAAACTTCATTCATTTAGCTTATGAAGCCGACATCCTGAACAGGGGTAGAGTGTCTTTCCTATGATTTGAGCGTCCTGGTTTCGAGCCTCGGTTCGGGCATGTTTGTCCTTCTGTGTTCTATCTGTAAGGTGTGTGAATGTGTCCCCCTGTAAAAAGGGGTTGTGCAAGCGAATGTGATGCGTGAGTAGCTGTTCTGTATGTGATACTTTATGCAATATGTTGTCAACTTCTGTAAGCCCCATGTGATGATATTTAGTGGTGTACAGGGATTTCTAAATGATTAATAAGAAAAATATCGACTTATAATTTGCATTGTTTTTGTCAGAATAACCGACAAAGTGGCAAGTCAGTGAGAAGTTGTATTTTTTGCCAATTAATCTTTGTGTTTCGGCTAAGATGTTATCAAAAGTTATGAGAGAAAATTGGATTTTTTTCTTCGAATTTTTAGATTATTTGTAAGTGTTATATACTTTTTTGGGTAATATAATTTTATACTGTGCATGAATTGAAAGATAGAGTTGTTTTCTCTAACTCCATGAATAATAGTTCTAAGAGCCGACTTTCTGACACAGAAGTAGCATGTCATCCTCGTGTTCTGGGAGTCCCGGTTCGGGCATGGTTGTTCTTCTGTGTGCTATCTGTGAGATGTGTGACTGTGCCCTCCTGTAAAAAAGGGGCTGCGCTAGCAAATGTGGTTAGTGTGTGACTAAGTCGTTCTCTTGGCCTTAATTGGTGCTACTTCAATAAACAAGAGACGCTCCTTTCGGCTTAAATCTACTGCTGTATCAGCGGGGGACTTGTCCATAGGCAAGTGCCATAAGTAACAATAACATAGTTCAAAGATTAATCACTGTTTTATTCATCTAATTGTTACTTCCTCGGTGATCAAGTGGTAAATTTATTTCACTGTTAGAATTCTCTGACTAAAATCTGGATAATGGTTAAACTAAATTTAATAAAACGCTCTTTTCTCTGGACACGCTTTTGAAATATGCATACTAAGAAAAATTATTCTGCTATAGCCAGATTATGTGAATTCATTATAAATCACTGGAATGAGTAAATTTTATAACTGCTATTTAAGTTTATTTAACAATAAAATATCTGTTTTTTGCAGTCTAATTGATCATAAATATATGTGGTATGGTAGCTTTTTAGCTATACTATAAGAGCATATGCAACTATTCACAAAATTTATTAAATAAATTACAACTTAAAATTTTTAGATTCCATGTTCGGTATTATAAGTATGTAATCGGGAAACTTATTTTTCAATTACTCCTTGCAGAAAAATCTGTATAATTTCAAGTTTTTCTAAATTTTCAATAGATTTTAAATTTTTCTCTTTAATATATCCTTTAAATTTATACGTTGTTTTCTCTTTGTTGTAATTTATTCATAGCTATGGCGTGATAAAATACATTATTTATATTACCCAAAGAATATAAAGTTTCAGTTTTACAATTTTCCTCTTTCTTAAATTCAGAAATATTCTGTCTCATTCTTTAGTTATGTGATAGCAACATCATGTTATTGAAATAATTGGTAATTCGTGAATTAATTAATTTAAGTGATGTTAGTTATTTTCGGCTTCCTCTAAAAAAGAAATAAATTTACTGGAAAACTTAGTTGAGTTTAGTTATATTAACGTCCCGCTTTAAAGTAGGATTAAGGCTATTTTGGGATGAATCATATACTTTTGAACCACGATCAGATGACGAGGACGACATCTGAGCTGGCACCTTCCTCTCCACACCTGAAAAACTTGGATTATTTTTTATTCATATAAAGGGCTGTAATAAAGCTCTTAATTCAATAGATTCAATTTGTCTAGCATTAAATATTCACTATAATTAGAAAGTCAAACAAAAACTAAATATATTTTCTTTGAATTTGGTGTTTAGTTGCATGTATATTGAGATTATATAAAATGAAAAGTAATTAGTACAGTTGGTAAAAATATTAACATTAGAATATATATGCAAAAGAGTTATTTTTACTATCTTTTGCATTGGATTCTTGTTAAATCATTGGAAAAGCAATTTATATCCATAAAAAATAATCTGGAAAATATTAAGTTGCAAATTATCAAATATCTTTTTTTAAAAAAAAAAAACGAAAACATTAAAATAAACAAAAATGAATCTTCATAAATTGTAAAAGCGATATTTCTTTGCTTTCCATCAACGTTATGTTATTTGCTAGATGACTATTGAAGCTGGTGCATCTGTTATATTATCATGTGAGAACATGATTTTAATTTAGTTTAAGGTTTTTGAAGCCTCAAAATGCATAGGCAACAAATTAGAGGTCTATCACTTTTAGGCATCAATTTTCAGCTTTTAGGGTTAATAGAAAATGGTAAAGAAGATTGTCACGTAGATTTGTAAGACATTTGTAAGTCGAGAAGACTGACTATCAACAAATGTTACAGCTTGGCACGAATGTCCGCCATGTACCCAATTCTCGATATATCGACGCATACGTATTCTGATGGTCACATGATTGTTTCGATTTAAGACAAACAATGTCTTAAAAATAATAATGTTCTCGCAGGAAAGCAGGAAATTTAAGATAGCAGATTTCAATTTTTTTATATTGAAATTTTATTAAAGAGCTGTAAATTAAATTTATATGCTTATAAAAATTCTATTCAAATTTTAAGTGGAAAACTACCAAATCCATTTTTTTTAAATTTCAGTCATTTGAATAAATGAAAAGGAATCTGAACCAAAGATAAATTATAGTTTGCAGGGTTATATATTATTTATAAATATTTTGTTATCACTGTTGTAAAATGTGAAGCAGATGCATCCATTGTTTGACAACGGGTTCAAAAAATCTTCCGTGTTTTTGCGCATGCGCGTTAGAGGAAAGATGAAATGAAGAGATATTTATATTTAACAACAAAATAAACTCGAATTACTCGCAGATTGAATTTAAAAAATTCGGCCAGGAACGACACAATATTAAATACAAGTGAAAAAAAATTGAGCGTAAAAGTATTTAATAGGGCGAAAATTAAGGTCAATGAATAACGTAGAATTCAGGAAATGCTCTAATTCCTTCAAGTCTCTTCCCTTAATGAAAGAGAATCGTCGAAATTTGGTAGTCTCAGAACACTGAAACGAACAGTAATATATTTTACAGTAAATTTCTCTTAAATCTCTGGTAATTGAGTTTATATCCTTAAAAAACCTTTATACCCATTGACTGCCAGACATATTTAGAGCGTCTTGCCCTGGATGCCAAGGTTTTATTTTGAAGAATATATGAAAGTTTACAAAATATAATTATATAAAGTAACTGATATAATATTGTAATAGCATTTACAGTAATTTTTATTGAAAAACATACACAAACACTACGAGATAACTCGTAGCTGGAGTCATTCATACAAATTCCTGTGCTAGTTGCCTCTTACGAGTTATCTCGTAGTGCTCTTTTTTTCATAAAAATTGCAGTACACACACACACACACGCACTGTACAAAGGGAAAAAAATGTAAGGAGACTAGGTATTTTTGTCCACAGTGACCAGAGAAGTCAGCACTTAACGTTGATCCTTGTTTTAGATTTTATCATATTCAGCAACAATAATAAAAATATTTTTAAATTTATGTAATACATTCATATATATATATAAATATAATTATTATAATCTAATCGCCTAAATTATAATTTTTAATCATAAAAATGGAAAATTAATACGTTTTTTCACTCCATATAAATTTTTCATTTTAAATATTCCTTTTTAAAATATTTTTAACTAGCATTTTCCTTTTTAAAATATTTTTAACTAGCATGGCCATTTGTAATTAATCTAAAATTGCAGCACGCACTACGAGATATCTCGTAGCTGGAAGTTTTGATACACACGCTTAATACGAGATATCTCGTAGCTGGCAGTTTTGATACACACGCTTAATACGAGATATCTCGTAGCTGGCAGACAATGAGTTAAATGCTAAGAAATTTTCGACAGTCTACTTTTAAAAATAAATTTATAATATACATAAAAATAAATAAAAATGAAACTGAATCAAATATAAAAGGTCTGCTGATGTACAACATGTAAAAGACAGATTCGCAGTTGTTTGTACTACTACTTAATTGGTGGATTCCTTAGAAATAGCTTGTATATTTATTTTTGTATATTTATTAAAATCAACGAAAAAAAACCCTTTAGAGCTGTAGTCCCCCATCTTGGGCCCGGTAATCTTTTTACTCTATTTAAACGACATCCTCCAACAAAAAACATAATGATTAATCTATAAGCAGATAACAATGTCTTATTTAAATAAGAGGAAAAGCCTTCAGAGGCAATTGCCCCCTCCAAATCTACATAAAAAAACCTTGAAAAATGGCTAGGAAGGTGGAAAATAAAGCTGAACGTAGAAAAAATAGAAACAATCCTTTTCTTCAAAAAAAAATCAACAACTGGCCCAAGATTAAAATATACGGAACAGAAATTGAGTGGAAAAATGATGTGAAATATCTTGGAATAACAATAGACCGAAACCTAAATTACAGGATCCACATTAACAACACAAGGGAAAAATTCAATAAAGTATTGAGAGCACAATATCCCCTAATATGCAGAAATGCAGGCTCTTCTCTTGACAGCAAAGTGCTTATCTATCTTGTATATCTAAGACACATTTTAACCTGTGCCTGCCCAGTTTGGGCGGTTACTGCAAAATCAAATCTCCAAAAAATAACAGTCCTTGAAAACAAAACGTTGAGAATGATAGCGTCAACTAGGTGGTATCACAGAAACAGTGAAATTGCGAGAGCTCTGAATATCCTCCCCCCCCCCCCGATCAAAGATTTCATGATGGAACTTGCCAAAAACTTCTACCGCAATATCATTAGCATCGAAAATCTCTTGCTGACAAACCTGTCGCTCTACGATGTAGAGGACAAACATAGACCAAGATGCTCTCTTATTCTCAAGTTGAATCACCCACACCCAAACGTAAACAAACCCTCTCCTCATTACCCACCCTTATTTGACACCTTTTTTTCTTTTTCCTTTACTAGCTTAAAGCAATAACAATAAATGGACTATAGTTATAATTAAAATGGTACATATTCTAATTCACTAAACAAGCAATAATAGTACCAAAGTCGAAAACTCACAAGACTTACAGATGGTGGGGACTGCGACCCGAATGAGCTGTAAATCCATGTATTATACTGACTGTTTAAAAAACATTTCACCGTCAAAAAAAAATCTTTCAAGAGAAAAAAATAACCTTTCCCCCCGAAATATTACACAAAAAGTCGCTTGATTTAATGCCTATTCCATCATCGTGTCTTTAACCTGGGGCATGTCAGATGTATCGATGAAACAGATGCGTCCGTCAACACCCCAATCAGTCACCTGTATCCGGCCAGGTAGGGAAACCTTCAAACGAAAGATGTAAAATTGTTCTAACTTCCTGTGTTTGTTCTCTGTCATCTTGGTATTAATCGTCTGAATTTTATGTTGTAGGTGTGTTGCCATCTTAGGAACTCCTGTTTCGTTAAGAAATTAACTTTTAATGACGCAGTTTGTTCTTTGAAATTCGTTAAAAACTCGTTAGAGAGCCATTTAAGAGACATTAATGTATTAAGAACATCTCTTAACTATCCCATCTTGCTTTAATAAGCAACGAATTACTAACTTTCTATACAGTGTAAAGGCATACATTTATCTTTCGTAACTATTTTGGTGCAATCTTATGCTGCAGTTTTTTTTTAAACTTTATTATTTGACTATCTTGTTAAGCGTTTGGTTTATGTATATTATTTGGAAAAGCCAAGAATTAAATCTTCCATCCATAACAACTACGTTTATTTTTTCAATTTTTATATACTATGGAAAAGCACAATTAGAAATACTTCACCTATGCCCGTCTGTCCTTCGCCAAGGCCAATTTTTTTCCAAAGAAAGCTCAAAAACATTGTTTCATTGAGCATTATTTATTTATAGCGGGGAGGGGAATTGCAAAAAATTTCCAACCCCCAAAACTATACCATCCCCTTTCTCCTCACCACATCACATCAAGCGAGAGGACATTTGTCCCTGACAGAGAAACAAAGAATTCAATCTTTGTTTCAATCAAGCCATAACAAACACGCTGATTTTTTCAATTTTTATATCTTATGGAAAAGCATAACAATAAATACGCCACCAATTGTTGAATGTCCCTCGCCAGAACCATCTATTTTTCCAGAGAAAGCTCAAAAACACTGTTCCATTGAATATTATTAATTTATAGGGGGATATCGCAACAGATTCCCAATCCCCAAAGCTATATCATACCCCACCTCCTCTCCACACCACATCGCACCAGCGAGAGGACATTTGTCCCTGACATATTTGTCCTGA
This sequence comes from Argiope argentata, assembly GCA_026289955.1. Classification (NCBI taxonomy): domain Eukaryota; kingdom Metazoa; phylum Arthropoda; class Arachnida; order Araneae; family Araneidae; genus Argiope; species Argiope argentata. Next base: position 1,160,827 of record JAOUZG010053381.1, on the reverse strand, counting down.
CGAAGAAGTAAAGAACTCAATTTTTTCAGTCATAACAACCACGCTGATTTATTTCGATTTTTATAT
>JAOUZG010053381.1:1146361-1158421 GCA_026289955.1 Argiope argentata | reverse complement strand
ATGGTTATGTACCCTCATGAAAGCGTATGACTTCTGGGTAAGAAATGAATTGTTTTGTGCCCCCAGGAAAGCAAATGACCTCTAGGTAAGAAATGCATGGTTACCCCCATGAAAGCGTATGACTTCTTTGTAAGAAATGAATGGTTATGTGCCCCGAGGAAAGCAAATGACCTCTAGGTAAGAAATGCATGGTTACCCCCATGAAAGCGTATGAATTCTAGGTAAGAAATGAATGGTTATGTGCCCATATGAAAGCGTATGACTTCTAGGTGAAATGAATGGTTATGTGCCCTCATGAAAGCGTATGACTTCTGGGTAAGAAATGAATGGCTATGTGCCTCCAGGAAAGCAAATGACCTCTAGGTAAGAAATGCATGGTTATCCCCATGAAAGCGTATGACTTCTAGGTAAGAAAGGAATTGTTTTGTGCCCCTCATAAAAGTGTATGACTTCTAGGTATGAAATGAATGGTTATGTTCCCCCCCTCATGAAAGTGTATGACTTCTAGTTAAGAAATGAGTGGTTATGTGCCCCACATGAAACCACAAAAGCTCGGGAAATAATTACGGATACTGCCGATGTTTATACCATTCTGAAGAGCATTTACTGGGGAAGGCTTTTGTTTATTAAAGTTATATCAAAATAATAAAAGGAGTTTTATAATTGCTATTTTAATTTATCCGCGCATACACGAAAACCTCAACTATGCAAATAGCTAGAGCTGTGGTATGCATAAGCGATACATTTATTTGTTGACGTCTGATTTTAAACATCGATTCAAATCTTATTATACCCAAAAGAAGGAAATCCAACCTTGGAGGAATACATTAAATTTGTTTAATGGGGAAGGTTTGTTTTATGGGAAAACATTAAATCATTTATCGGGGAAGGTTTTAGTACAGTAAAGTTATATCAAAATAAAAAAAGGAGTTTTATAATTGCGATTTTAACTTTGCACTTAACCCCACATGCGCGAAAACCTCAAACTGCGCATGTGCAAATAGCAAGAGCTGCGGTATGCATATACGATATATACGATACTTATCTTTGTTTACGCCTGAATTTATACTGCGATTCAAATCTCACTATGCCAAAAAGAAGGAAATCTAAACTTGGGTGGAACACATTAAATGCCAAAAAGCTTCGTTTGTTGCATAATGAGGAAAACGAAGAAGAAAGAATCATTCGTTTAACGAATATCAGAGAACTAATGTCCACACTTAGGGAAGGAGGTTCTTTTGATGAGAGTAATAATCGTCTTTCTTTAAATCACTCTGTAACTGAATTGCGGAGATTCTGATCTCCTGAGGAGCAAAATGGTCATCTGTGATTTGTTTACGGACATATCATATTTTTACCTTTGCAACAGTCTAAATATTTCTGAATGTGTGCTGTAAAAAATGGCTTTTTAGCCATTTTTTAACATTTCTAAATATAATTTTATGTTTGTTTGATGCTTTGTATTATGTCCATGTTATATCGCGTGGAGGCTAGACTTAAGCTAAAAGCTAATTTTTTTTGTTGGATGCTATGCCACGGGCAACGCCGTGCGGGTGCTGCTAGTCCTTTTTGCAAGATGCCAGTGCTTAACAAGAAACTGAAGTGAGATGCCATAAAATGTAAACAAAGCAGTTGACTAAGTGTGAAGAAGAGCCACTTCCGCATTTCGAAGACGGTTGGAAGCTTGCCAAATTTCTTACACTTTTTCTTTAATTCGGGAAGATTTCATTCATCTTTTATTTGTTTCATTAAAGCGTAAAAGAACACGACCGTGTAAGAATTGACCGGCACTGTGAATCAGTGCAATAAATTAATTTTTAGATAAAATATGACTGCAATCTCCGTGGAAGAGGCATTACGGAATTTCGGCATTAACGGCTATGTTGGAATGCTCAGAATCCTTCGGGCAGAAAAGTGTCACAATTTCATAATTTTACTTTCTCTGTTGGATTATATAAATTCTTTTACTTTTCCAATGTTTTTTAAACTATCAATTTTACATACAATCTATATTTCAATTAATCAGGAGATTTGTATACCACTCAAGTTATCCGTAAACATTACCAGATTCTCTGATATGCCCGTAACACACGGAATCTATACTACTATTATAAATGTGAAATTTTGGATGGATGGATGATGTGAGTCAATCACGCCAGAAGGACTGAAGGAAATTGGATGAAATTTAGCACAGAGATAGACTATAGTCTACAGATGAATATAGGCAAATTTTGATTCCGGTTAATTGAGTGGTTAGTTTTTTATTAATTAAAAACTGAATTTTCCGCCCAAAAATAAAAAATGAAAAAATCTAAAAACATCTGACTGAGCTTTTTGAATGGTTTGTTTTTATTTTTCTATTTCCGGTGTTCTTTTAATATTATACTACTATTCTAAAGGAATGTTCATTAATTTTTTTCTTATGCTGTTCTTGTGTTAATATAATTCGTTATTTCCTATCCATTTCTCTTGATTTTTTTTCTTGCTGTACTTATTTCTTTGGGCTATTTTCATCATTTTCGATTAAATTTTTAGTGCATTCCGTATTACTGCATTTATTGATATTTTTTTCTATTTTCCGTTAATTTGCTGCAATGGGCATCGAAACCTTGTGACTTTAAATGCCATTTCGCTTAAATTTGGCGGCAAACTATTTTTTGGCAAAAATGACTATATATTAAAACTGTTCCACTGTGTGTTTTTGTAATTAAATTGTATTTGTGTTAGCTATATATTTTTTATATATGCTTTTAGTGTTATGTTTCCGTTAGCAGATAATTTAGAATTCCGCCAAATTTTCTCAAATTTCTTTGGCGATTGTTCGTTTGCGCCCGACAAACTGAAAAGTACCCTTATGGTTTTAATAACATAACATTTCCCCCACGCTAATGATGTTAGACGTAACGGTTATTTCAAACGATTCCGTTTATTTTAGTAATGTATGATGAATTTAAAATTAAACATTGTTAATTAATAGATCTTTTGATTCCTTCAGAAGTGCTTTTGAATGAAAATAAAACAAAAATTTTCTAATCTGCATTGTGTTACCTCAGCTGGCGCTTAAAATTCAAGTCTTTGCTTTGCTTCAATTGACGTTGAAAATTTGTGCATGCATACGGTTTCAATAACATTTTAGACTGCCAATTCTCACATATACACATCAAAATTTTCACGCGTACAAAGTCGCGGGTAAGAGCTTTTAAACCATAAAACTGAGCCGCAGCAGTAACTCTGGTTGAGTCCTAAGAGCCATCACCGGCCATGGTACAACCATTCTCATAAGAAGTACGTCCCGTCATCGATGGAAGCCAAAATCCCCCATCTATTCTTGTGCCCTCTAGGGTGGCGAGATCCAACCACCATGTCAGAAGCATCACATCTTCATTTCGAAGTACCCCCCCCGCATACATAAAAATGTTTTATTCTTAACAAAAAAGAGAAGGATAAAGATTTGAGTCTTTTTTACTTACTGTATACGTAGTTTAGAGAAAATATAGCAATCATCAAAAATTTCGAACTCGAGATTCAGATGAGCCCCCACCTTTTAGATTTCCCTGAGTTCGAAAAACACATTTTTGGACGATGCTCGTCTCCCTATTTGTAACAAACAGAATTCAAAAACGCTTTGAGCTAGAAAGCAGAAATTTAATACGCTAAATTTATAATTACTTTATACCAAATTCATAGATTTCAATCAAATTTTGAGAAAAATCCACTTAGTGAAAGTCTGTCTGTCTGGATTTTCGAATATAATGCAACATGATAACTACTTAGTGAAGAGATGTAGATAAGTAATTTTCGATGCGCTGAATTATCATCAGATTTTGAGTCAAATCCAACAAGGGATTCATCGTTTGTCGGTTTGAATTTTTAGAAATATGTGAACGGAATAACTCAAAGTTACAATGACTTAAATATATCAAATTTGGTAACTGATTTTCTGATTAAAATTATGTTTAATTATCAAATTTTTATTTCAGCTGGTTGGGAAAAGCGCATTTAAAACACATATTCACTTTTCGGGTACTTCCAGTTTCATGCCAGGGATTAATCGCCAAATAACTCTCCAAGGCATCATACGATAGATTCAGTAAGAATGCTGAATTCGCGCCAAAGGTGAATATTTTATAGCTATTGCACGCCTGAACGTTGGTGGAGCTATAAAATATAAGGTGGTGGAGCTTCATGCAATAGCTATAAAATATAAAGGTGAATATTTTATAGCTATTGCACGAAGAAGTTCTGGATAGGGAATTTATTTGGGTATATACTAGAAAGTTTTGGGAAAACCACTCCTGTTGGTTTTAACCTGAATTAAATAAATTTAAAATACGATGAAAATCTGAATGTACATATCGGAATTAATTTGTTTATCGTGTTTTTTTTATCATGTGAGAACATGATGTTGTTTTGGTTAGGAGGTTTTGGTGTTTCCAAAATTTTAAGACAAGAAATATTCGTTTTTCCATTGGTCGATAGCGAGTCACCTGACTCATGACATTTGAGGTTTGTTTTGCCAGTATTGCTTGAAATATTTAATTAAAGTTACTATCAATAGTTTTTTGTTTGTCGTTTCTATGAAATGACGTCATCTTCCAGGTTGTTTGCGATTTCTTATTTTTTAAATAATTAATATAACTCTCAAAAGATTATCTTTTTTAAAAAATTTCTTTCAGTTTTAACTATCGTAATTTTGTATAACTCTACTTATATTTATCATTTAATGATATTATAAGCGCATTCTTACTAATTGTATTTTTCAAAATACTGTAAATATTAAAATATTATTTTAACATCAATCTGCATTACTTTCATTGTATTTTACCACATATACAATAGCTTCCGGTAATAGTGAACTTTTCGTCGAAAAAATTGGGTGTTTTAATCGCAAAATTGGTCGAGCTCCAAAATTTTGTTTGAACGCTAGAAAAATTGAAAATGAAAGTTTAAAAAAATTATAATTAGAGAGAAAGAGAGAGAGAAGTCACGTAATTTTTTCAAACCTGTTTAAATTTTTTAATGACTTGAATTAATTAAGACAAATTATCACTTAAAAATAATGATGTTCTCACATAATAACTTGGAATTTACGACCTTAGATTTCATTTTTTATTATTTTATATAATTTATTAGGTTCTTATTTAAAAATTAATTGAAATCTTCAAACAATATTATTATTGGGATTCTAAAATTTGACTGCTATTCGATTTTAGTTTTATTTTTGTACTTTTTTATTTTAATAAAATTTTAAAAAGGTTTTTTTTCAGTAAATTTTACAACATTGCTTTTCATTATTCAAATAACTCCGTTTATACAAACACTTGTGATATATACAAATACTTGTTGCAAATATAATAACTATGCACATGCTGCTGTTGCCATTATTAAGAATGAAACTTTATTTAGGAATTCAGGCTGTGTTTGGAATTTTATGGCTTTAATCAGTAAGTATTATGATTTCCTGATTTTAACATTTCATTTTTGAAGGTTTTTATAAATGCATCTTTGAAAGTACTCGAATGTAAATAAAAGAAATTACCACAATATCCAAAAGGATGTAACAAATTTTCAAACCTCACCTGTAATATAATGAGACAGTACAGGAAAATAATTTAATAAAAATCAGAGGAGGTAGTCTCCCTGAAACTTTCTCGAGTACTCATTAAAAAAAGTCCAAATGATGTCCAAATGGCTGTTATGAATGTTTTGAAATCACACCTGTAATGCAACTATATAGTGCATAGAAATAATTTAATCCATACCAACTGAGGTGGTTTTCCCGAAACTTTTCGCATGCATTTCGCTACCATTAACCCCATTCTGTTGATGAACAATATGAGTGAGCTAATCTTCGGCGGATGTTCTTGCGATTAATCGCAGAAATGCATTAATTACACAAGTAAGAAAATTTAATATGTATATTCAACATTTTTCTTCCAACCGACTAACATCAAAATTTAGCCTATAACAACAATTTCAATCATAAATTTAAATCTACTTTTTTGAGTTATCTTTTTAGTTAAGTTATATTAACGACATGTTTTAAAGAAACAATAGGGCTATTTGGGGATGGACCTAGTAATTTTGAACTCCGTTCAGATGACGAGACCTACATCTGAGCTGTCACACTCTCTCCAAACTTCCCTGCCACACTAGTAGGGGGTTATTTGGCCTCGACAGATTTAGCGTGCATCAGACTCCCTTATATGACGTTTCTTTCCTGGAAGCGGGTATCAAACATGAAGCCCACCGGTTCTGAAGCTGCTACCGAGCCCCCTTAGACCCTCTTTGAGTTATCAGATTAATATGCCTGTGAAAGTAAATCTCAACAGATGGTTAACCTCTGAAAAAATTTGTTAACAAATTTGGTGTACATTTTTATGGCGCTAATAAGCATCTGTGCTTATCCAACCTTCTTCGTGTTGTAATTATTACGTTAACTTGTATTCATATTGTTGAAGAGACATATTTCTTCTGAATGAACTTTGTTCAAAATTTCATAAAATTCCACGAATAAGTTGTAGATAACACACACCGAATTTCATACGCCTAATGCAACGCATTTTTAAGCTATTGTATTCAAAGATATATACCACCTATATAGCCCCATATAATTGATGTTTTTTATTGTACTCTGTTTCAAATAGATGTGTAGATAAATCATTTTTAAATAATCAAATGTGTCAAATTTTTTCCCTTCTAAAATGTTTAAAACTAGTAAAAAACTTTAACTGATATGTTCAAGCAATTATATTACAAGAAAGTATTAAGTGTACGGAATGTTAACAACAATGCTTTTGCAATCATTGAATTAATATCATTCAATCACATTCTTTTATCACTCCCTTTTTTTAAAAAATAAACTTTTGTTCCGTCTGCTTTCCGAATTTAATCCGGTCCATATTTATTTGAGTAATTCTCTACATATTTAATCATGCCTTTTGTTTATAGGATGAAATTTTTTTTAATGCTGTCAGTATAAAAATTAACTGCAACTGTGTTTCCATAATAATAGCTAGAATTATAAATTTCAGATTTGGAAGCAAATAATTATAAAAAGGAGCACAATAAAATAACATAAGCATTAAAGAAGTCAATTCGATAGAATTTTATTCGAATGTTTCAAATTCGAATTCCTTATCAATTCTAATTTTTCTTTAATTTTTATTCTATAAATTATCCGAATCGAATATAGTCCATATTTAGTAGTTTGATTCTGCAACTAATTTAATCACGTCTTTTATTTATAGGATGAAAATATTTTTAATGCCGTCAGTATGAAAATTAACTGCAATTGTGTTTCCATGATAACAGCTAGAATAATAAATTTCAGATTTGGAAGCAAATAATTATAAAAAGGAGCACAATAAAATAACATAAGGATCAAAGAAGTCGGTTCGATAGAACTTTATTCGAATTCCATATCCATTCTAATTTTCTTCTGATTTATTTTATGTCAAAACTCAAAATTGTGAAAAATTATCTTACAATCTAAATTTTTTTCTTGAATTAATTTCCTTTTTTAGTCAGAGATGAAAAATAAATAATTTTTCATCAAAATCTTTAATTTAATCTAGAATTTTACATTTGCATAAGGCACCCATTTATTAAAAGCAATTTAAAATATTTAACTTTTTAAAAACTTTTAAAATTCTTGCAATTAAAATCACACATTTATTAGGAATATTAACCTTAAAATTATTTTAAAAATTAATAAAAATTGTTGTTACATTAGTGTTAATTAAAATTACTTTCTGTTTATTTATTAATTATGTATTATTTATTATATCTGTTACATACGAAAAATAAATCAGGTAAGAAATATTGATTAAAAATTCAAGATTTTTATTACTGCATTAAAAAATTATTATGCATTTAAAAAATGCAATTTAATGTAAATTTTTGATTTAAAAAAATCGATTTTTTTTGTAGATCCAACATTGTTGACTTTGTAGGGAAAAAATATTAATATTGCCCGGAAAATCAATAAAAATTCGAAGCTAAAATTATAACTAAACACATTTCAATAAATTTGAAATTTTTGAAATTTTCAAATAAGTTAACGCTCCAAAATGAAATTTTAAAATTCAAACGATAAAATACAGATTATGAGTTTTTATTCCCGATTCAACTGTTGAAATTTTGATTCAAATTAAAATTGTACCCCATAAAAATCGAAGACTTAAACGTGAACTTATCCTGAGATCAACCAATCGGGAAAATGGACTCGTCCGGATCAAGAGTCATGAATGGACTTACCTGTTGCCCCCTTGTGCACGGCGAGCAGTGCGATTGCGCAGAGAAATCGGAGTGTCCTGCCTTTCCCTAACAACATGGCTCTTACGACTGTCGGAGTTGGATAACGGTGACTTCACCCATCAAGGGGTGGTGACGTCACCCAGAGTCAATTGGATGATTCCCTTTCTTTTCACTGAGAAACTTTTTTTTTTCTTTTTCTTTTCTCTCGGATAAACTATCTTTTTTTGCCTCTGAGTATGTCCTTTTCTTTTTTTTTTCGACTGTTGGCACTAAAGAGATGTGAGCAATTCAGAGTAAAGTTGGCGAAGTCTGAGGATTTTTTTCCCCTTTCTATAGGTGTAATGGGATTTTTTTTGTATATATTGGTAACCGTTTTGCAGCCAATAGAGATATATGTGGATTAGTTTATTCAAAGTAAACAGAAGAGGCCTAAAGAAGAGCGGGTAAAAAATAATTATGTGAGACCATTATAAAGTCACTAAAGACAGTTTTTCCAGCAACAAAATAATATTAGTGTGTCTCATAAGTTTCTATCCTACTTCTATGAAAATAATACATATTATTTATTGTTTAAATATAACTTCAAAAGTGCCCCAAACTCTGTTAAAAGTGATGGAAATCAAAATCTCGGGACTCAGATGGACGCTGCATACTTCTGACTATACAGTGATTGTTTATATGCTTATACATGCCATACAAGTGTTCACAATGTAACTTATCAATTTTCTTTCCTTTTCAGTTAGTAATCTAATTTCCCTTTAAGTTCAACCCAAAGTCACCATTTGTTTAAGCATTCTTGTCCCCTCCATTTAGTTATTACTTTGGCAAAAAATTGAATAATTTCTTGTAGATTTTGACACCGATAGGTTTCTCTCTGAAGATCGCTGGAGGGTTTATTATCTCTTTCTTTCTTTTAAATTTTTTTTAATTTTATTTTTTCCCACTCCCTTCCATATCGTTCTCATCCAACTGGTTAGATAACTTAGTGTTATAGGCACCGGGGGCACAGAATGGCGTTATGTTATGTCAGGAAGCCTCACTATGCCTTCTTTTCAAAATCATTGTGTTTTATACAAGAGATAATCCTCGAGATGAGTTTTTATTTCGCAAACGTATTAAAGGGTTAATAGCAAGCGAATTTCTTAAGGACGGAAAGAAGTAATAATACCCTAATGAAACTGATGAATCAAAGTTATTGTTCAAAGTTTAAAAATTCTAACCAATTAAGAACTGAAGTGAAGAATGTAAAAGATTTTAAGTTCTTTACAAAGAATAAAATGAAGTCTAAATTGCATATTTCAATGCATCATTTTAGAACATCATTTCTTGAAAGGCCAAGAACCGCGTGCTCGTGCGAGTTAAATTATATATTTTTTCTTTTTAATTATTTCATTGAATGAGACACTTTAGCATTGCAAACGATCCAAAAATGCTTTGTCTCGCATGCATTGTTTTTAAAAAATATCCCATTTCCCATTTATTTCATTTCATATAATCAGTGCTCAAAATGACATTTTTCTAGGTTTTATCTGCTGTAGTCACTAAATTATTTTTTTAATCCAAGCTTTTGTAAATGTAATGGCAATACGTTATTAAAAGCTGGTTTTTTGAGATGCTGATACAGATAATAACATTTTATTTTTCGCCAACGGATTTTTGTTGAACAACCAGCCCAAAATACCCTCATGTTCTAACATGATAATAAGAGGGTGCGAGATCTGGGGAGTATGTAGGATAGCTAATACAACCCAGTCAAATTATTATAGCTTCTCTCTTACGAATAATGTAATATATTGTCTCGCATTGTCATGATGGAAAAAAAAACGCCTCTTCGGCTTATTAATTCTGACTTTTTTTTTGCTATGGCACCTTTTTTATTGATCCATTTGATGTCAGTATTTAGCAGAATTTACTGTTTTACCTTATGAAGGAGCTAATAGAAAATTACTCTTTTGAAATCACACCAGATGGACAAAAGAACTTTTTGGGGGTTTAGACCCAGCATCGGGTGTAGTAGAGGCTCTGGTACGACTGAAACCTATGGCATAGACAGCTAATAGATAAATTTGCATGTTTTCCCAAGCCAGATAAGATCATTCATAGCGCGATGAGAAAGAAACTTTTGGGACACCGTAATATTTTGTTCCAAATTCGTTATTTTTCAATCTTAAGATTTATTTGAATAAAAACATGTGATTTTTTTTAAAAAAAAGCTATTTTCAAAAGATACACTCAATTAATTTACATTTGGGGATTTGTACAAAAAACTTTTCTAAACTTTTCTTTATTTGATAAAAATAATACTTTTCTTGTTCTCCTCTTCACTTTCTGTGCATGAATAATATCTATTTTGACATTTTGGGGACACCCTAATAATTTATTTGTATGCCTATATCTTCTTGATATAATGAAGTCTCATTACAGAAGGCACTCTCCATGATAAAACAAAATTGTTCCTTCATAATTCAAATTCATTATCTCCGAATTTGAATATTTATTTGAAGAAAAGTATATGTTTTTTTAAAATAGATTTTCAAAAGATACAATCAATAAATTTGTATTTGGGGATTTAATTTTTTACAAAGAAACTTTTTCAGTTTACTTTTTTAATTGATTAAAATAGTACTGCCTTTGGTCTTCTCATCATTATCTGCAGATCAATAATATCTATTTTGACATTTTTCTTTATAATTCTACATCCTGCCCATTGCTGTCGTAGAAGAAATAATTTTGAAAACATTTGAAATTTAAAATAGAGGAAATGAGATCTTCGATCGTAAATTTCAAGTTATCATGCGGGAACATTATTATTTTTAAGTCAATATTTCTCTTAATAAGTCATTAACCAATTTAAAACGGTTAGAAATAATCACGATATTTATCTATCGATCTTTATCCCTCTCTTTATGCATAGGTAGGTATAAATATATAATGATAATTTTTAAAAACTGCCATTTTCAATTTTTCTAGCTGGCAGTTTTGAAGCTCGACCGATTTTGAAATGAAATGACAGCTGTGATCTCATAGTTCTTCGTCAGCCTTTTAAAAATGCATCTGTTGCCAAAGAAGAATACGTAACAATGAAACCAATACTGTTAAAATGCAGGTAAACCTTTTAAAAATGCATCTACTTTGAAAGAAGTATATGAAATAATAATGCAATACTGCTAAAAGCAGGTAATATTTTTTTCTCGCAATTTTCGGAAACATCAAAACCTTCTAACAAAAACAACATCATGTTCTCGCATGACAATAGCTGTTCAACATTTTGTGTAGATGATTATTCATTAATGAGAAACAAAAAACGATTAGTGCTTGCACTAAATATTTTCGATTTTATTTCACTCGCTTTGAATGGCATCAATCATAATAAATTTGTTTTGTCTGATATATGTGCAATTAACTCCGAATATTAATTTTCTATTGCCAGGTGTCAATTCTAAAATATAACCATCACGAAAGTGCAAGCAATAAGTTGACCGGAATCAATTAAACGATACGACAGATCATGAGATATGAAAAAAAAAAATTCAATTTTATGCATTGGATAAAAAGATTCCAATTATAATCTGTTAAAATATATCATTCATTATTACTCTACTTTGTATTAACAGCAAGTTTTGATTTATAAAACAACAGTTCATACAGCTGGTATCTGGAAGAAATAAATTCTAGATATAACATCTGCGTATCAGAAATATTTTGAATAGTTCTTAACTCAGAATTTCTTATATTCAGAGAATTATTTTAAATAATATGATTTATTGATAATTTTCGCTAATAATTTAATGATTTTCAAAT
>JAOUZG010053381.1:1113897-1126007 GCA_026289955.1 Argiope argentata | reverse complement strand
AAACTATTGTAACTATTTTGTGAAATGTGAAAAGAAAATTATTTTTTTAATCTTTATAGTTAGTGGATAATTATTAATCTTTTATTTTTCACCTTAGGGGTAAAAGTTAATAAATTATCTAAAGTGGTCCTCCTAAAACTATTGTAGCTATTTTGTGAACTGTATAAAACAAAACTTTTTTTTCGTGTTCTTCATAATTAGTGGATAATTATTAATCTTTTTTTTTCACCTTAGGAATAAAAGTTAATTGAATATCTAGAGTGGTCGCCCTAAAACTATTTTAACTATTTTGAGAAATGTGCAAAACAAAACTAATTCTTTTCTTGTTCTTCATAACTAGTGGTTAAAAATTAATCTTTAGTTTTTTGCCTTAGAGATTAGAGTTAATTAAATATCTAAAATGGTTGCCCTAAAACTATTTTATCTATTTTGTGAACTGTGAAAAACAAAACTTTTTTTCTTAGTTATTGGAGAAATATAAATCTTTTGATTTTCAACTTAGGAATGAAAGTTTATTATCTAAGTAGTTTCCCTAAAACTATTTTAACTATTTCATGAACTGTGAAAAGAAAACTATTTTCTTGTTCTTCATAATTAGTGGATAAATATTAATATTTTGTTTTTTGACTTTAAGATTAAAGTTAATTAAATATCTAAAGTGGTCCTTCTAAAACTATTTTAGGTATTTTGTGAACTGTAATAAGCAAAACTATTTTTTTTATCTTCACAGTTATTGGATAAATATTAATCTTTTTTTTTTGGCTTAGGGATGAAAGTTAATTAAATATCTAGAGTGGTCGAACTAAAACTACTTCAACTATTTTTTGAACTGTAAAAAGCAAACAATTTTTTTGCTCTGAATAGTTAATGAATAATTATTAATCTTTTGTTTTTTGCCTCAGAGATTAAAGTTAATTAAATATCTAGAGTAGTTATCCTAAAACTATTTTAGCTATTTTGTGAACTGTGTTAAACTGCACTATTTTTTTATTCTTCATATTTATTGGATAAATATTAATCTTTTGTTTGTTGCCTTAGGTATGAAGATTTATTAAATATCTAGAGTGGTCCTCCTAAAACTTTCTCATATACTCTCTTATAAGGGTGTTATTCCAGAGAATTCTGGGGGTTATTTTAGCCCTGTGGTGAGGTCCCGGCTCGAGAGCCGTAGGGTTCCAGGTTCGATTCTACCAAAGAACCGTCGTGTAAGGGGGTATGGGGCATGTTAAATCAGTAATGGCCAAACGTATTTCGCTGGTGTTGTATAGTGTGGAGAGGGAGTTACCAGCTCAGGTATCAACCTCATCATCAGACCGTGACTCAAAATTACAAAATCTGCCCAAAAATAGCCCTAGATTTACTTTGTAACGCGTCGTTAATATAACTAAACTAACTCAGAGAATACTGTCAATCACAGTAACGAACAATACTTGCAAAATATTAATCTCTGTCATGAATATAGTATTTTTACTGAATGTGTCATTTGTTATCATCTCAACGATTTATTTGCGATTAATCCTTCAATTGAATCTGAAAATTGAATGTGTGTTTCATACCTATTTCTCAACCAAATTAAACAAAAATTGACTCTAAACAATAATATTAAAAAAAGATTCAATACCGAATTTGATATATTTAAGTCAGTGCACTTTTTTAGAGTTAACATGTTTATGTGTTTCTGAAAGTACATACCGCAGACAATTAATCTCGTTTTGGAATTGGCTCAAAATTTGAAAGGTGTCTAGACTATAGATATTGATTCTTTATATCGAATTTTATACACCGTACTCTTTTAGTTTTGTAGTTATCGCGTAAATTATATTCTAACAGCTGAAAAGAGCCTTTTTCTGACTGGGTTTAACCCAAAATTTGATAGAAATCTACAAATTCGCCATAAAGAGCTATAAATTTTGTATGCCAAGGGTCATTCACCTAGATCAAAGCATTTATGTGTTATCTTTGTCACAGACAGACAGAGAGACGCTTTTTACAAATGTATTTTTCGAACTCAGAGAGGTCTAAATTGTGTAGATTCGACAAACTCTTCTGTTTTAACTTTTTGACGATCGCCATAGTTTCTCTATAAAACGTATGAGAGAAAGTAATGAAAGTAAACTGAGTTTTTGAACTCATAGAGGTCTAAAATGTGTAGATTCGTCATACTCTTGTGTTTTAACTTTTGGACGATCGCTACAGTTTCTCTATACTACTTATGAGAGAAAGTAAAGAAAGTAAACAAAATTGGCAAAATTTTTTAAAAAAAGCAAAAGTAGAGATAATAATAATACAAAGAATTCGGCCTGAAGACTTTTTCAAGGGTCACCCTCAGGCAGGGATTCAAATAGGGATTTTTTCTGCGAGAAATCTGACAATAAGTCAAAAATCGATTTCTCGTGACCCAAAAATCCCAAGAAAACAAAGAATATCTTAATTAAAAAGTTACGAGAAAAAATCACACAAAACGAAACCAAAACTAACAAAACAAAACAAATAAAAAATAAGTTTAAATATAAAGAAATTGAAAAATCCAGGAAAAATGAGGTCTTGGAGATAATCAATACCACAGAAATACAAAAACATTAAAATCAAACGTAACAAAACAAAATAGACTCAAAACAAAACTAAATATACCCGTATAAAATGCACACAAAACAAGCAAAAAAAAATTCACTAAAAGGTTTATAGAATCTAATTAGAATAAAAGAGATATACTCAAACCAATCAAATAACAGTCATCGAGAAAATCCGAATATATAGGACTCCAAAAGGTCTGAAGCTTGTCGAAACCCATCAGTAGCATTTTACCTCGTCGAACGAACGAAAAATCCGCCGCTTTTAAAACCGCATGTAATTCAGAAAAATCGTCTAATAAGTACAAGCAGCGCCATCTATTCACCTACGTTCCAAGAAAATAAACTAGAAGTTTTTGTTTTCGTTTTGAAAATTTGTTAAACTCTCTCTTATTAAAGATTGTAAGTTGCAATAATTTTTGGGAAAATCGTTAGTGGCTAAGCTTTTAATGAGATTATTAGTTGCTAACATAGCCCCCTGTAAAAAAAGATTGTACAAGCGAATGTGACGCGTGATGTAGCTAATACATTTTCTTGGCCATAGTTGAAGCTGCTGAAAAAACAAGAGGCACTCATTCATCTTAAATCACTGACAGATAACTGTGCCGTTAGTCACAACACAGAAAATGCATTTTTCAATATTAAAATGAACCTTTTATCGTCTAAGAAAAATCGCAATTTTAATTAAAAAATATCTACGCCGATTTCACTGAAAATTCCATGAAACTTTTTCTTGTGTTTTTATTTTCGTATAGAATACATTTTTCAAATTGAAGTTTTTAAATGATATCCTTTATTCTTTGAGCTATTTTTTTGCAACTTCCTTATTACGCCTCTATTGAAGCTATTACCTATTTCAATGGATTTATCATAGTCCTTTTATTATAAGCATTGCTACTTCTCTGTTTATAAGAGATATCATTTTGAGTTTAGTGAATTTAAAAGAACTTTACCTATCGTCCGGTTTTTATATCTATATTTATATAAGTTTAGAAAAATACTTTGCAAAATTAGATTTTTTAGGTGATTAGATACTACATTTGATATGTAGAACAAAATAGTGATAGTGCGCTAATGAGCGTTGAGATTCTCAAAATAACTGAAATTTCATCGAAAACCATACATAACTAGTTCCAACAATTATCAATTAACAGATCTCTGTATAAAGTTTTACTTTAAGATATAAAAATACACTTTTAATAAATAAATTAGCAAAGACAAGTTCTCGAGAATTTGATTTTAATTCATTTCTACTTCTAAAAAATTCAACATAAAGGATATAGGAAATAGATTTTTGACAACATGAAGTGCAATAATCTCAACAAGCATCATTCCAATAAAAGTCTAAAAGTTATATTATAAAAAATAATTCTATTTGATTATAACTAAAAGAATTGTCATAAATAATTCTTAATTTTTAGGGCTTTTCAGTGATAATTTCTGAAATAGTCATATCAATTAAAGAATTATACTTAATCTTGTAAATTATAATTTATCTCTTTAAAATTTGCTCAGCTTAAAGTTTTATTCCTGATTCCTTCACTTTTGTTTTTATCGTTTTTTAACTCTAAAATATATATAGTGCTTATATTAGGAAAAAACACAACGCATGCATAAATGCAGCACTTAAAAGAAATTGCAGAATATAGAATAGGGTACTTTTCCGTTTGCCGGACGCCAGAGAATGATTGCCAAAAAATGTAGAATTCTGTCAAATTTCTTACAATGAATTTAAAGCGAAAAATCGCCAAATAAAGTAGAATTTCGCCAAATTTCTTTGGCGACTTTTCATTGGTGCACAATTAATGGAAAATTATCTAGAATCATAACGTACCTTGTAATAATTAAAAGGAATAGTAACGGGTAGGTAATAATTAAAAAAATAATTACTTAATTCAAAAAGAATTTTATAAAGAGCATAAAAAATCTAGGAAAACAAGAAGTTTATTATTATTTTTTAAATTTTATTTTTGTTGCGTGTTTAACAATAATAAATATAATTGCAAAAGTAGGGACGGGGACTGTTCATAAAAAAGGAGCCAAAATATAGCATCCAAAGTTTAACAAAAGTACAGTTTGCGATTTTAAATTACTATTCTATATTTTACATTTTTGGAATATTCCGAAACAATTCCAAAAATGATTTGGGACTTCATAAAAATGATCGAAAAGTAAAAATTCATTTCATGATTGAATTCATGAGGTTCATGATTGAATTTTTTTGAGGTTTAAGTATTTTGTGTATATTTTATGTACAAAAAATGTGATCTTGCATATTGTTAAAAACATAATTTGAAATATATATCATTTGAAGTATTCTTCCTTTGCAGTTTTTAGTGTAAATTATTATTTTTTGCTTTATCATATTAGGCAAAAACTAATCTGTGGTTTATGTTTCAGGGAAACACTCCTCCGAGATCTCAGCCAGAGTTTTTCCTACGTGGAAGTGTCCGATCCGATGAGGTAAGCAGGCATTCTTTAAAAAAAATTGGGCAATCTTACAATTGCATAGGTTTTTTTAACAGCAATTTTATTACATTTTTTGAAACAGTCGTTTTTTATCGATTATAAAAAGGGTGAAACAAATGAAATTTGCTATGGAATGCTTCAATCACGAATTACAGAATGTCTATCAAAACTTAAAAATGATTCGCATTGATGAGAAGAATAGAACTAATAAGATGTCATCAATTTGACGAAATCTGATTAGGTTTCATTAAATTTGGTTAGGTTCATCAGGTTTGGTTTAGGCTCATCATCGTTCATTCAAAATTTGGTGAAGAACTTTTCTTCTATTCGCAGAAAGTTAAAAGAGATTTGAGATTTTTTAAAAAACAGGCTGATCTTACATTCAATGTTTAGATCTACCTGTTTTCAACAGGTTCATCAGTTGTAATCGCCAAAAAAATTTCTACTAAATCGTCGAATAAAAATCTTATTTCTCCATTGCATAAAATTGTTCACCTTGGTCAAGATAGTGAAAGTTTTGCCTGGCTATGGTGATCAATAGTTATAACATACAGATTTTTAGAATAAATCTGGCATTTTAACCGAATCTATGGTACAAAAATAAACTTTGGACTTCTTTTCATATCGAAATTTTGAAATGGATCGATGTAGTCACTAGGCTACAAAATTAATTCCATTGTTTTATATTACGGTTTTTATCAATTAATTTCATTTACATGCATGTACAAGTATACGCTAACAGGTGGTTAAATTTTATTCATATGTGATTTAAAATTTGATAGTATAGTGGAAGTATTTTCTAAGGAACTACCTGGTTTTAAATACATATGTTCAATCTTCACAAACACAGCTACATTAAAAAATTCACAAACACTCATTACTACAAACACAAACAGAAAATTAGTTTAAAGAACAGTATGGTGGAGGGTTTCCACGGTTTCCAGCCGGAAACAGTCGGCGTCAGCAAAAGGGAAAAGATCGACTTCAGGGTGCAGGTCTGGCGTTCAATTGATTGTCTTCTGCAAAACACCACAAGGGGGCGTTCTCTGCTCAAGGGGAAAAAAGAGGTGCTAAAATAAGAATTTATATCAAATCACTTGTGCTCAAATAATCAGACGGACAGACTTTCTCTAAATGGATTCCGTTCAAAATTTGATAAAAATCTATAAATTTTTTTAAAGTCCGTATACCAAAATTCATCTATCTGGCATGAAGCGTTTTTGAGTTATCGTGTTCACACACAGATAGGCGGAGAGACAAATAATTTTCATGCTATAATTATTTTTTCAATTATTATTTACTAAATTTAATTTTTATTTTTAGCATAAATCTAAAATTGTTATTTTTCCACCTAAAATTTAGTAAGGAGATTAAAAAACACGGACATTCCTCAAAATTCATATTTCAGATTTTTTTTTGTCGATTCTGATATTTTTTTAATTCTTGGGAAGATAAAAAAAATGGAGATTCGAAAAGGGAATTCGACTTTTGCGCTCAATGATTCATAATCTAAATTACCTACTAACCTTAAAGAAAGCAGAAATTAAAATTGACAATGTCAAAGCTTCATGATGTATTTTTAAGCCAAATTAGATCAATCTTAATATAATAATTCCACCATAGTCCTAAATGAACTCTTAGTTATATTACTCATAATAATCTAGTCAGATATTCAGATTTCAAAAAATCATTCCAAAACGAAGTGATCCAGAGAATATAAAGATTGTATATATTGTAGCTAAAAATCCATTCATTTCTGTAAAGAGCCATCAGTGAGGATAATGCCATTTTTTTTCGACAGGGAAACACGAAATATCGACAACAAAACTCAGAAAAACTAAATCAAACCAGCATTTGTGGAATTCAATAGTAGCGTGCAGCATATCGTTATTAAACAGTCATAATAACAATAGTGCCGGCTTGCTGGCACAGAGGTAGCGCGTCTGCCTCGTGCTCTGGAGGTCCCGGATTCAAGTCCCGGTTCGGGCATGGTTGTTCCTTTGTGTGCTATCTGTGAGATGGGTGAATATGCCCCCCTGTAAAAAGGGGCTGTGCAAGCGTATGTGTGTGTGTTGCATCTTCATATGAGCTAGAAGTCAGATTTCTGCCCTCGGGTGCTCAGGGGTTCATACCCTCAGAAGCTACTGCACCCCTCTTTCCGCGGTAAAAAGCGGACACGACATCATCATCATAACAATAGCACCCAGAGGTAACTCTAAAACTCGAATTCACGCGATTACTAACCGGATTTAGTTCAGTCTTTCACGTTTTTATTGTATCAGTGACATAAAAAGATGCTTATAGAAGAAAAGCTTATAGTGTAGTGCCAAAAAAACTGGTATAAGCATGCGTATACAAATAAAGATATAAGGAATCTATCAAAAACCATCGCCAACATCTATATATGACAACAAGGCGGTGGTACAGATGTTAGATTGGCTACTGCTGAGACAATGACAGGTTATAAAAAAATTTAAGTGAGGTTGAACGTGGTATGATAGTCGCCGCACGAGAGATGGGACATAGTATTTCCGAGGTAGCGATGAAATGGGTATTTTGCAGTATGTTAATTTCATGAATGTGCCATGAATATCGGAAATCCGGTAAAACATCAAAACTCCGGCAAACTTTTGGCCGGAAAAAAGATCCTGCGAGAAGGAAACCAACAACAACTGTGGAGAATCATTAAACGTAGCAGAAGTCCCTTCCGGAAATTGCTGTATATTTCAATGGCAGGCCATCAACAAGTATAAGCGAGCGAAAAAATTCAACGAAGCATCATCGATATAGACTTTTGGAGTCGAATGTCAATTCCCGTTTCGGGCATGGTTGTTCTGTGTAAAGGTGTTGACATGCGCCCCCCCGTAAAATGTAAAGTGAGTAGTAAAAGTCGTACTTTTGGTTCTAGCTGGCACTACTTCGAACAAGAGACGCTCATTTGACTTAAAATCACTGAAACATCAACGAGTTTGTCAATGACAAGTGCCAATACAAACAACAAAAACAAAGTTTCTGAGGAAAGGGGCAGGATTTGGGGTTGGTTTCTAACTTAAGATTCAGAAACTAACCATTAAAATTTCACTAACCACTCATTTGGATGCACATTACAACTTTTTAAAGCATATGTCTGCCAAATTTTTGAAGATCAACAGTTCCCTTGTAAATTCTTAATGCTAGCACATGCAAGTAATACCTCGAGTTTGCCGGAGAAAATGCGTAGGCCGCCGAAGAGCGAATCCACCAAGCACGAAGGAATGAACAACACTTGATGACATTGGACAATTGAAAACAACAAAGGATTCTTTTGAGAAAACGCGTATTGACCCTGAAAAAATAGAAAATTGTGATACATTAAAAACACATTAAATACATTTAATGCAGTAAAAGAGAACTAAAGATAAAATCTTTGACACTATGTCCTTAATCAGGAGTACTTAGACGTTAGCTACATCCAGTTTTTTTGACGTATGTCTTGAGTTAATGCCATAGTGCACAAGCTTTGACCAGTGATTTATAGATCCTTCATTGTCACACTGACAAATAAAACTTTTTTCAAACAAACGAATTTGATATACAGAAAATACGCCATATCCAGGGCGATTTAGTTTTGGAAGGAACCACTAGGTGAATAAATAATAATAATGAATGTATATTAATTTATAAAGATTATAAAAGAAATTTAAATTTAGTAACTCTCTCTCATTCTTAACCCTAAAATGCTAACCATTCGTCTCCTGGACGAACGCTTACGAAATAACTTTGACTATTCTTCCCCTATAACGGTAAATGGGTCGTTCTACTCAGTACCTTTATCTGACCTAGGAAACTACAGATGATGACATTCCTTTTCAACGAAATATTTCTGCTTGTAGTATATCCAGAACAATAGTCGCCTCAGAGACGAATGGCTGTCTGTCTCGTTGGTATTAAGAAGGTATTTCTGTACATGTCTGGAGACGTCGAAGCGTTTTCACGAAGAAAACTAGGGGGTTTGGGCCAGAAGTTATCCGTGGATTATTGAAAGAATTAAGTGAGGACGATAATTCTACTTCTGAGAATGAATAGGAAGATGAAGATTTTATTGAAGTTCTTCTTGTTCCATGGATGCAGAAGCGTCTCAACATATCAACTTTGCTCCGATCAACACGGACTATTATAAGTGAACTTCTAAAATTGAATTTAAACATTCAACAACCTAAAAAAACCAAATTAAAAAAAGAAAAATCTGTGCATTTTGCCCATATAATTTGCGCAGAAGGACGCACAATTTTTGTTTGTTATGCTCAAGAGCAATGTGCGGAGAACATAACGCATGTATGTGTAAAAAGATTGCTTCGAAAATAAATAAATAATATTTTTATCCTACTCAACAATCAAGAGTTATGAAATCCTCTGCAGGTTGTAAAGCTTTTATTTAAATTAGCTTTAAAAATTGATTTTGAATACACTTCGTCTAGGAGACAAATGGCTATCATTCATGATAGTTTTTTAAAGGTTACCTTTCTAGGGTTATGCCACAGAAATACATTCAAAACACTCAAATACACACATGATTCATTAAAAGGAAAAAAAACCTCTCAAAAATGGAAGCATCGTGTGACCGATTATTAGAAATGAATTGAACATTGCAGTTATCGACCACCCTCTTCATCGTGAATGTGTTAAAACCGACTCTCGACAGAAGAAAGATCTAGAACTAGCGTTTCAATTGAGTGACGTGTCTTTTGTCCGTGCTCGTCACGTCGGATCGATAGCCTCATGAAAGAGGAGTGCCAGAAACCATGTTAGTGGCGCGGAGGCAATTTCATTTCGATAAAAACCCTCGTGTGTCGGAGGAAAATGTTATTTCTTCTTTTTCTTCTGTTTTTCGAAGAAATGAAATCCCGATCCGTAATGACTCCGGTGAAATGGAGCGTCGCCTTGATGGATCGGACTCACGTGCCCTGCATGTGAACGGCCGATCACGAGAACAGTTGGCGAGGAGATTCACTCTCTTTTCCCTTGAATCTGCGAAGAAAAAGACCAAAATGTTCGAGCCGGCACGTTCTGAAATGGCTGTTTTTGGAAATCCCCGAAATCGAAGTCATAATTTGTCTTTTTTAATTGAGATATTAATCAGATTTTTTTTAAAAAAAATTAGACTTTTATCAGAGATTAAACTCTCTAATTGAAAATATGTCTGTCTTATAGTTAAAGATTTTTCGGCTTTCTGGCACAGAGGTAGCGCGTCTTCCTCGTGTTCTGGGAGTCTCGGTTCGGGCATGGTTGTGCTATCTGGGAGATGTGTGGCTGTGCCCCCCCCCCTGTAAAAAAGGGGCTATAGAATGGTGACTACTTAGTTGTGATTGTTTCGACACAGCTTCTCCCTGGAAAAGGCAATTCGGGTCCCGGAGGCCCTCTGGGCAGTCGGCCTTTCCAGGCCGAATTTCTCTAGGTGGGATGGTTGGCTTGCAGGCCTACCCTGAGTGCTGTGTGGGACTCCAATAGATGAACGGCCATTGGGGAGTGTCCCTGCTCTCCATGTAAAAAAGGGCTGTGCAATTGTGTGGGTGTGTGTTTAATCCTCCTATGAGCTAGAAGTCGGCCTTCGGATCCACAGGGGTCCATACCCTCAGAAGCTACTGCACCCCTCTTTTCGTGGTAAAAAGTGGACACGACACCATCATCATAGTTAAAGATTTTTATATTTTTAACAGATAAGGTATAGCACTTTTGTTGTAGTTTGGGTTCCACAAGAGATTAATTATAATGTGGACCATCCATGACGGATAGTATACGAATATTGTTGTTGTTGTTGTATATGTATGCCTCCTTTGGCCAGCTGTGCTAAACCGGGTCTATGACTGGATGAAGAAAGATTGCTGCCTCTGTTAGTCAATTTTAATTTTTTTCAATATGTTTTTATTTTTAATATTTATGATGATAGAAAGAAAAGAAAAGTTCAAAAAAATATTAATTACAAAAAAATTTCAAAAAATGTTTTAGTAATCGAAGTATTTTAAACGTTTCTTTAGGTAATTATTAGATGTCTTCTATTTGAACAAGAAATAAACAGTTATTACAATTGAATTTTTCTTTATAGAATAAAAAGTTCACATACTCTTTTAGTAAATGCTTGAGTGCCAAAACAAAATTTTAATAAGTGTAAGATTATAAATGTAATATTTTAAGTAAAATGAAATTTTATCGCTTTTATTATTATAACAGAACATGATGTTGTTTTGGGTATGAGGTTTTTGGCGTCAATAAAAATCTGTAAGCGAAGAATAAAAAAAAATCCGTAGGTGAAAAATAAAATTTTTATTATCAGCGCAAGCATCTCAAAAAATCAGCTGTTATTATTAGGTTGCCATCGTATTTCCAAAAGCTCTGATTAAAAAAATTTATTAATGACAACAGCAAATAAAACTAATAAAATTGTCATTTTGAGTACGTGATTATATAAAATGAAATAAATAGGAAAGGTGATATTTTTTAAAAACAATAAATGAGAGACAAACTTTTTTGGATTGTTTGCAATACTAAAATGACTCCTTCAATGAAACCATTAAAAGGAATAAAAATATAATTTAACTCGCACGAGCGCGTGGTGCTTGGCCGTTCAAGAAATCATGTTCTGACATGATACATGCATAGCAGATTTCATTTTAATCTTTTTTTTATTTTTAATTTCATAGAAAATATTTAGAATTTTACTGTCAATAATATTCATTTAAATAGTACTTTATATTATTATTTTCATCATCTGACGTGTTTATTATTTAATCTTTTAGTATCTTCTTTTGATACATATTTTCCTATTATTTATTATATCAATAAAAGCCTGTTTTTAGAAACTTTTCATCTTTATTCCCTTCTACGTTTTAGTCCTTATTACGTTTCAAAATTCATAAAAAGAATTATGAAACGTACCAAAGACTAAGTATACTTCATAAAATGCCACTCACGCAAAATCAGTTTTTTACGAAATAATCGATTGATTGACAATCATTTTTGAAGATGTTAAAATATTGTATTGTTACTGCAACATACAATCACAGAAAATACAGCACTATTGCTCTAAAATTTTAT
>JAOUZG010053381.1:1076835-1093841 GCA_026289955.1 Argiope argentata | reverse complement strand
GTGTGTGTGTGTGTGTGTGTGTGTGTGTGTGTGTGTGTGTGTGTGATGATATTTTTTAAACTCTTAAATTGAATCCTAATTAATTTCCAAAGCCCTATCTTAATTTAGCCCATAGTAATATCATTCTACAATATGATCCATTCCACTCGTTCTAGTTAATTAATTGAAGAGAAGCTGTGTAAAATTGCTGAAACAGCTAAACGCCTGTTACTTTCTCACACTCCGTGGGAGAGATGAAAATTGCTGACCTAAACAAAATACTTTAAAAAAGATCCCTGTGTTTCCCTTACCTCTTATGCGTGAGACATGGAAATCTCCACTGAAATCCAATTTTATAAGTTCTTTAAAAAATTTTTATCCCTATTAAAGTGTTGGTATTTAAGACCAGGGATAATGATTTCCCGCCCCTTTTTGTACACTTAGCTTTCGTGAATTCCGTGTTGTGTCGTTCTGTGTTGTGCACGTCGCCTTCGCTTGTAAATAATGCCTGCTCCCGTGATGGAATAAAAAGAACTTAAAAATTCAACCTGTATTCTCCATGATTTCGACCACGTCTCTGCTATTTATTCTCAACAAATCATTTAAATGTTTTTCATTAGATAGATAGATAGATAGATAGATAGATAGATAGATAGATAGATAGATAGATAGATAGATAGATAGATAGATAGATAGATAGATAGATAGATAGATAGATAGATAGATAGATAGATAGATAGATAGATAGATAGATAGATAGATTTTTTTCATTATTTACTGCCTTTTCGAAGGAAGGAAAAACCAATTTTATTTATTTATTAGCATTCTATAGAAAATTATGCTTTGTTTACATTCGGCCAGTAATGAACCGGCAAGTAGTCAGCGCATGCGTAGGAAGACTAAAAAATGCTGCCCAATCGATGACAACTAATTGCCTTTATGGAACAATGACATGCCGCTGTACTAAATTTTTTCCCTTGCGTATACGTTTGTAGAATTGGCGATTTTTTTGGCGAGAAAAAAATGTACAACTTATCGGATTAATTCCGATATTTTTGGCTCTTTCTGATGCAAATTGTGACCTTTTTTCCTTTTAATCGCCATTTCTTTTTTATAATTTTTCAAATTTAGGTATGTTGACATGTTTTTTTTTATTTTGTACCCTATTTTCTTGTGTAAATATCCATCATTTTAACACGATAAGAAGTGAAAAAGAAAATATTCACCGACACCAAATGGGCAATTTATAGCCAAGCGTGGAATGTCTGAATCCACCTTATGAAATTATAGCAAATTTAAATTAGTCCCTTTCAACGCATGCATTGCCTACTTGCCGTAGTATAACTGTCCAAGAGTAATCCTTGCGTTAGACTTCATTATTTGGTCCGTCTTAACCCCTTGCAGTCCGAAAAATAATTAGATGCAAAATTATTCACCTAATACAAAAATTTGTCAATTGCTATGAAAATTAAATGTGCATAATTCTTTAAAGTCGAACTTCCATGAAAAATTAATCAACCTCTCTTAACCATTATGGAGGCGTTTTTAACAGTTAAATTTGAAAAATAAATAATTAACACGTCAAAATGATGCACCGTCTTGAATGGCGCCTCAGAGGCACCATCGGAGTACGAAGGGTTAATAATCGCCATGCATTAAAAACATACTCTTGTTAAATCCACGCCATAATTCCCTAGTTTTAAAGTCGAGATATCAGATAGCCTCAGTGTTTGAGGACGACAAAAAAGATTACTAACCCTTAAATACATTAGGGGGTTGAGGCCTGTTCTTGAGTTCTTTTTTTCCAGCCGCTGCCCAACCGTTGGTCAGGAAGACGTTCCTCTTCTTCCCCTTCTGTTTCGTTTCCTCTTCTTCCCAGTCCAGAGGTACAATTACCTGCAAAAGGAAATATCCGTGAAAGCTTGGGAAACTCCACAAATGTCAATAACATATCAACATTTTTATTGAACCTTTCATTCCATAAAAACGAAATGTTTATAACATTCATGAGATTACCCTGTCAGTTCAAAGATGACTTTCTCGTATACGTAACATAGTAATCTTAATAAAAAAAGATTAAAAGGAAATCTGCTATGCATATTTCAATGTATCATGTCCGAACATCATTTCTTGAACGGCCAAGCACCACGTGCTCGAGCGAGTTGAATTATATAGTTATTCCTTTTAATCGTTTCATCGAATGAGTCACTTTAGTATTGCAAACGATCCAAAAAAAACTTTGTCTCGCATTGACTGTTTAAAAAACTACCATATTTCCTATTTATTTCCTTTCATATAATCACGTGCACAAAATGGCCTTTTTTTAGGTTTTATTGGCTGTAGTCATTAACTTATTTTTTTTTAAATCGGAGCTTTTGTAAATGGGATCGCATTATGTTATTAAAAGCTGACTTTTAATATGCTCATGCAGATAGTAAAATTTTTATTTTTCGCTTACGGAATTTTGTTGACGCCAAAAATCTCATTCTTAAAACAACATCATGTTCTGAGATGATAAAAAAAATCGTTCGAGATTTTGACGAATTCCCATGTTTTAGGCCCCACTGTGCGTGAAAAACATATTTTTAGGAAATGTCCAGCTGTTTGCCTGTGAAAAAGATTAGAGTGTAATTAATTTTGAACTGTGAGTAGATTTCTACCAAATTTGGTGCATAACCCGTTCAGAGGAAATCCGTCTGTCTTGCTGTTCAAATATAAATTAAGATGGAAACTTGAAACCGCTTTGAGCTAGACGGTTGAAATTTGTTATAAGATCTTTACACCAAATTAGTAGATATCTATCAAATTTTGAGCAAAATCCGTTTTGAGGAAATCTTTCTGTTCGACTATTAAACTATAAACTAACATGGTAATTTCAAAACGGAGGAGCTGGATAAATATAATTATATACACGTATATTATAGAGATCTTTCAGATTTTTGAGTCAAACCCCACAAGTTATTGAACGTCTGTTTGTTGTTGCTTCTTATGGCACTTTCCATAGACACGCTCTTTGAGGTAGTCAGCGATTTAAACCTAATCAGCATCTCTTGTTTTGTAGCAAAGCTAACGACTTTTGCTACTCACTTATCACATTCATTTGTTCAGCCTCTTTTTACAGGGGGCTGGGGCATATTCATACACCTTACAGATAGAATACAAAAGAACAACCATGCCCGAACCGGGACTCCTAGATCACAAGGAAGACGCACTACCCTATGCCAGGACCCTGACGAATGTCTGTTTGTTTGCACCTTCAGAAACATGTAATGGCGATAATTCAAAAGCAGAGTGATTTAAATATATTAAATTTGGCAAGGTTATTTGTGACTAAAAGAGCAGTCTTGAGTCAAATTTTTGTTTCGCTCGATTGAAAAAACGTGTCTAAAGCAAAAGTTTGATTTTCGGATCCTATTAACCGATGCCAAGACTAATATGAAAAACTCTGTTGTGGATGTCACTGTAGACTCAATAAAAGCCTTAAATTCATTCCAAAAGTTAATATTTCTTAAGTGCTGTTCGCCATTGTCTTGCAAAGCTTTCTTTGGCAGGAAAAATTTGCTAAAGAGAATGCAAGAAAGTTTTGGGAAGATCATACCAATTGGTCGTTGTGTTTGTTCTCGTATTCTGATGATGATTCATATTGAAAAGAAAAAACAGTATTGAAAATCTTTAAATTCTTTCAAAAAGTCTTTAATTTTTGCTTCCGCTAAAGACTGTGCGTCAGGACTGTACAAGGTCTCACTTAATACGTCTGTAACTGGGACTAATCCTATTTTGATGGTGTTTGCTGGCGACACGTATTCGTGATTGGGCGTAATCTGGAGTCGGGAACAAAGTTTGCATGGAGCATACGATCTTGTGTTGTCCAGATGGATTTTCATGCCCCTATAATGATCTGTTCGAAGGCTGGCAATTGAAATGCTTCTAGAGAAATCATATTCACACGCAAGGAATATGGTTAGGGCCCCGGCGCACGAAGAGTGCCCTCCCCGATCGGCAAAACTTAAAGTCCAGAGTTACGTCGATTGTTCTGAAGTGCAGGAAATTTTCCGCGAAGAGCTTTAACTAGTAATGAGCACTATGGCAGCTCGACCAATGAGGTTGCTTGAATGAAGGTGGGCGTGTCGGATAGCAGTTTCTCTGAACGTTGCAGGTGCGGCTTAAGGCGAGCTATAAACTTGCTATAGTTGCTATAACTTGTTATGGCGATAAACTTACTTTAGTTGCTATAGCCTGTTATGGTGATAAATGTGAGATGGTTGTTAAAACCTATTATGGTGATAAACTTGCTACAGTTGCTATAACCTGTTATGGTGATAAACTTGCTATAGTTGCTATAGCCTGTTATTGCGCTTAACTCTCTATAGTTGCTATAACCTGATATAGGGATAAACTTTCTACGGCTGCTATAACTTGTCATGTTGATAAACTTGTTATAGTTGGTATAACTTAATATGAGAATAAACTTACTTTAGTTGCTATAACTTGTTATAGGCTAAACTTGCTATAGTTTCTATAACTTGTTATAGGCTAAACTTGCTATAGTTTCTATAACTTGACATGGGGATAAACTCACTTTAGTTGCTATAGCCTGTTATGGTGATAAATGTGCGATGGTTGTTATAACCTGTTATGGTGATAAAATTGCAATAGTTGCTATAACCTGTTATGGCGATAAACAAGTTGATATTATTGTCTGTTTTGGTTGAAATTTGACAGAGAAATAATCAGTCTCTATTGTTATCAATAGAAATAGCCAATTACCTTTGTAATCATCGATGTGTTTAGCATTGATTGGAACAAAATTCACTTGACTTTGATAGCTGACTTGATAGGAGTCATATTGTTTGAACTGTGACTATAAAACTTGATCTCAAGAAACAAACAAATAATTGGATAATGAATTATAAGCCCTTTCTTCCACTTTTTGTTATGATTTCATTTCAAAACATTCCTTATTTAAAAGTGAACCATACTAATGGACAACGTTATTTCTGTGTAGAAAAGAACAAAAGATAAATCATGAACCTTTTTTACTTGGTATCAGTTGAAATTTATTTCTTTTCTATCACTAGAAACACGAAAAAGAGATATTTTTTATAGCCTTATTGTCTACTGCAGATCTTAAGTAAGTTGCAAAAAATACGTGATATCGGGTGTTTTCTATTTTTTTTTCTAAAATTAATAAGATTTTACCACTTTACCGAGCATTTTCTGTGACAAAAAAGAAACAGTTTTATTCTTATTAATGTATATCTAATGTAAGATTTAATTTAATTATTAAAAATGATAAATTTAATAGAGAGCCAAATTATCCATTTTACAATTAATCTGTATAATTTGGGAAAACACATGTAGAGGGCAGCACAATCGAGAGCAGTGAACTTCAAATGACATTCATTCGTGCAGATAACGCTGAAATAATTATCGGGAAGCATCTATTGATGTAAACTTCTTTAAATCCGAATTTAAAAGTCATTACGTTGAATTTTTTTCATTTCTATCTAAATAACTTCAACAATATCGGAGTAATTTTTGTTTACATAATGCATTAGATGTTACATTATTAATAGCAGTTCGGATTTTGGCAATAAATTATAATTGTTATTAGTATTAAATAATCGAAAAATCTCACATTTCATAATTTGAAATAAAATTAATTTTAATTACAAAGAGACATGAAATTATTTGAAAAATAACAAATAATACATTCGTTCAAATAGAAACTTTTGCATAAAAAAATAAGGGAAAAAAATATTATTTTTTCATTTTAGAAGAAGGGATCAAGAATGTAATGATCCAAACCAGAAAATAGAAACTTTTATCAAAATTATGTAAAAAATAATTATGAAAATGTATATCTGTTATAGAAATTATGTAAATAGAATGGGAATTTTAGCATTATTTATAATAAATATTTTATAATGAATGCATAAAATTGTTTTCAATGTCTCATGCCTTTACTATTCCGTTTTAATTTTTTTATTTTGAAATATTTCATTTATAATTTTTAATAAACTGATTTATACTACTATTAAAAATGAGAAAGTTTGATGAATGGGTGATGTATGGCTAACGAAACGGCTAAACGAAAACAACCAGAACGGCTAAACGAAATTGGATGAAATTTAGCACATAATAGATAATAGTCTAGAATAGAACCTATGCTACTGTTTATCTCGGTTAACTGACTGGTTAAATTTTTTATTAATTAAAAACAACTTTCCCTCAAAATCTCTTTTAATTCCCACCCTTTATATGAGCAAAAATTCAATTTGTTTTTATTCCCACGCTAAAGAGTTTAGGCTTAACATGTTTTCGACCGATTATTTCAAACGATTCTGTTCATTTTTTTAAATGTTTGATGAATTTAAAACTAAACATTGTTTATTAATCGATCTTTCGGATTCATTCTGAATTACTATTGAAATAAAATAGAACAGAATGAAGGAAATTGAAAATTTCTAATCTGTATCGTGTTACCCCAGCTGGCGTAGAAAATTTACATATTTGCGTTGCCCCAATGGACGTTGAACATTCACGCCTGTGCAGTGTATTGTAATTGTTGACAATTGTATTTTCATTTTAATTAAAAGTTTAAAAATATATGTATAATACTGTTGTAGCTATCATCATATCTCAATCTCGATCGATAACTGAATAAATTAAAATAATTGATTGATTGATTTTAAAGAAATATGGATTTGCTTTGCTATTTTGCTTTATTTCAGGTACAAACTGTTGATAAATTGTTTTTAGGCAAATTGTGTGCTTTTTCATACAAAGGCGTGGGTAAAAGCCAGTAAATACGTATTTTCAAATTAAAAGTTCTTTGTTTCTTTCGGTTTTAACAATATTCATAATTCTTTATATGGAGTATGAAATGCTATAATCAAAATTTTGCCGAATTCAATGCAACAAGATACCTTTCATAAAAAATTTAAAATTAATTAAATGATTCATAATTAATTTCATAATTAATTAAATGATTGATAATTAATTTCATAATTAATTAAATGATTGATAATTAATTTCATAATTAATTAAATGATTCATAATTAATTTCATAATAATTAAATGATTCATATTTAATTAAATGATTCATAATTAATTAAATAATTCATAATTAATTTCATAATAATTGAATGATTCATAATTAATTTCCCAATAATTAAGTGATTCATAATTGATTAAATGATTCATAATTAATTTCATAATAATTAAATGATTCATAATTAGTTGGAAACAAATTTAGTGAATATATATTTAGGGTAGAGCGGATGGCGCTAGGCCCGAACTCCGTACCTTTTGGTTAGTAGTCCAGTACCAAATCCTTTGGGCCAAAAGTGCACTTCGGTCCGAGGGATGTTGGCTGGTATATATGGATAGTATTCACCACATATATTACGAATGAAAATTTGATTTCATCATTAAAAAAAACTGTGACAATACAAATTTAACTCATATAACTACCAAGAGATGGCGCCACAATGGAACTTGTAAATTAGGAAAGTTAACGTACATACGGAAGGAGAGGGGGAATCTTTAGTCTTTCGATGATTGGCAAGGAGTTAACGTTGCCCAGTGTCACTTTTAACCCACCCTCTGTGGGGTTCTTAAAATTAAATTGTAATATAAATGTAAAATAAATCACTATTTTTAAAACCAGAAACCCCGAGTTCATCTTTCGTTGCGAGATAATGGCTGAGCAAATATTGTTTATAAAACGAAATTTAAAATGATGGATGAAATTATTTAATTAAAATCATGCCCAGCAAGTAAAAGCAACGTACTTCATCAGCTACCGGCAAGCTTCCGTGCAGTGAGAGCAGCTGTTGGTCAGGAGAATCTGCGACGAAATCGTACATGTCCGACCGACCCCCATTGTCCAGCCAGTGACCACTCATCCTACCCGTCATGCGCTGAGATTGATGCTTGGGATAGCTGTTGTACGTGAGGGTGTCCTCTTCCGTGAGATAAGGAATGGCTTCGATGTTGTCCATATCGAAATTTCGTTCATCGAGATCCAGCTAATAATAAATATTACTAATTTTTTTAAAAAAACATAAGTATCAAGTCAGTTGATTTGTTACTTCAATAACATAGCAAATATAAAGTTAAAAAGTGGTTACACTTTTTCTCATTTCATATGATAAGAACTTTGAAGGATGTGTATTGATGGAAGAATTTCACAGATTCTATGTGCTGGGTTTGCTCTTATTTATCATTTATATTCAGAAACTAGCAAACCTTCGAACGTTTTAATATCTAATAACACCTGGCTGGCACATGATCTGAATTTCCTGCCAAGAAAATTAGAGTTTAAATTGTTTCACAAGCATAAGTTTAAATTAAGCTGGTTCATCTGTTCAATAACATTGCATATACCAACCTGAAGTGTCACTCACGTTCCGTCGACTTCAACGGTTTCGTAACTCATTGGCGATGGATTAAATTTGGCGATAAACCCTCTACGCCAACGAAACCAACAAAATGGCTTAGGACAGTTAAGGTTTGAACAACTTTTAAAATAATGACAGTTTTTTTTTGCCATTATTGGCTGTTTAGCAACTCATTGGCGATGCCTTCAAATTTGGCGATAAAAATCGACGGTCTAATACGTCGGTACCAAAATATGTTTTAATATTAGACATTTAGACTTGTAAATGCGAGAAACTTACCTCATCAAATTGAGGCCATATGACATGTGGCTGCAATTGTGGATTCAGAGCAGACAAGTCAACCTGCACCAATTTGGGGGCAACATCACCATATTTGTACAGAACTAACCCAGGCAGAGAGGGACGCAGGGCGGATAGATCGATGGTCACACGCTCTGACTCGGAGGGTCGGGCTTCCGCAATCGCCGACATGATCCCCAGTATCACCCACCAGCAGGACATGGTGCCTTCTGTAAGAAAAGTAACTAATTAAAAAAATTTAGACTTAATCCATCAGGTTATCCAAAATTGTCATGATTTCTATTCTAAACCGCAGATTATGCTCGCCATACTATGTGCTCGTATATATGTTCAATACAGTGAATTATTTGTTTCATTTCATATAATAACTATCTTTTACCCGCGTCTTCATACGCATGGAAAAGCACACAATTAACTTAAAAACAATTTATTTACAGGGCGTACCTGAAACAAAGCAAATCCGCAAATCAAGTCCGTATTTCTTTGAAATCAAGTCAAGAAAAAAAATCAAGTCTATTTTATTTATCGATCGAGGTTGAGATAGTAACAATAGTATTATACACATATTTTTTAAACTTTTATTAAAATGAAAACACAGTTGTCAGCAATTACAACACATTGCCCATGCATGAATTTTCAACTCCAATTGGGACAACGAAAATGCGTGAATTTTCTACGCCAGTTGGGATAACGCGATCAGATTAGAAATTTTTAATTTTCTTTATTCTCTCTCATTTTAATTCAAAAGTACTTCAAAATGAATCCAAAAGATAAATTACAATTGACACTTAATTACTGACAATTTTAATTTTTAATGCATCAAACACTAACAGAATAAACAGAATCGTTTGAAAAAATCGGTCGAAAACATGTTAAGCCTAACCTCATTACCGTTTGAAAAAAAAACTGAAAATTTTTCGCCCCAAAAATGAGAAAAGTGTCATTTTTATTATTTTCCTCGCAATTTTTCCGTTTTTTCTCTCCATAAGAACCTTCCTCGTGTCTTAAAGAAAATATTTTTAAAAAATTAGCCAAATTGGTTGAGCCATTATCAAGTTTTGCGCATAGCGATACATTTAAAAATTTTAACTTCAAAGTTTTGCAATTTTTAATTACTTAAAATTTTAAATATATACCTTAATATGAATATTTTCACCTTCTGAAGTATATATGTGATAAATTTGGTCTATGTCTTATGATTTACCTCATAAATTGTCGAAGAACACGGACATATATAAGCATATCCTTTTATAAGCATCAATAGCGATCTAGAAAAACAACATTTTTCACACCGTCAGTAGCTGCATTCGACTAAAGATGTTACATTTTTTAAAATCTCTACACAACTCTTTCATAAAGGTTCTTACCGAAATTCCAGGAGCGTCAGAATACTTCAAAAAAAATTATTTGAACTTCAATTTAGGTTAAGATGATAATCATTCCTTATCACCAAATAATTTTTTTAATTCTATTTCTTTGAAAAACAAGGTTATCCAAAGGATTCTTTTTTTTTTCTCGAAGGAATTCTTTGTTTGCTTACAAATAAATGCCGTTAATTAAGAGAGGAAATGAAGACGCATAATTAAACGCTTTTTTTATTAAATAGTTGGTAGGAAAATAAAACTTTATTTTTCAATGGTGCGTAGTTTGATTTATGCCATTAATACTCGATTGTCAAAAAACGTCATTAAATATTCGATTTCTTTTATTAATTATTCATATGCACCTCAAACGTAAAAATCTTGATCGCTTCTAAAATTTTTAATTCATGAATTTGAAAAAAATTAATGTAAGACTCAAACAATTTTTTGAAACGGAACGCATTTTATCTTCCAATTATATATATATATATATATATATAATGAAAAACATTTAATGATTTGTTGAGAATAAATAGCAGAGTCGTGGCCGAAATCATGGAGAATACAGGTTGAATTTTTAGTTCTTTTTATTCCATCGCGGGAGCAGGCATTTTTTACACGCGAAAGCGACGAGTACAACACAGAACGACACAACACGGAATTCACGAAAGCTAAGTGTACAAAAAAGGGGCGGGAAATCATTATCCCTGGTCTTAAATACCAAGACTTTCATAGGGATAAATATTTTAAATAGAGCTTATAAACTTGGATTTCAGTGGGGATTTCCATGTTTCACACATAAGAGGTAAGGGAAACACAGGGATCTTTTTAAAAGTATTTTGTTTAGGTCAGCAATTTTCATCTCTCCCACGGAGTGTGAGAAAGTAACAGGCGTTTAGCTGTTTCAGCAATTTTACACAGCTTCTCTTGAATTAATTAACTATAGCGAGTGGAATGGATCATGAAATAAGAGAATATTTTAGAATAATATTACTATGGGCTAAATTAACATAGGGCTTTGTAAATTAATTAGGATTAAAATTAAGAGTTTAAAAATATCGTTACATATATATATGAGATAGGGTGAGTGAGTGTGTATAAGTACATTTTAACTGTCAACAAATTCAAATTTAAGAGTTTTGTTGAATTTCTTCCCATTGAATCAGAATCGACATTTTTGGAGTTAATATCTATTTATGAGTTGAAAATCAAAAACGCTGTAATCTAAACAGATGAAATTTTGAATGTGGGTTTTGCACCAAATATGAAGAATTCTATCAAACTTTGAAAGAAATCCATTCCCGGAAAGCCTGACTGTTTGACCACACGATAATTACAAGCATTTAAAATGAAACATAGAGCATTAAACTGGATCAAAGGTGATCGTTCTCTGTGCGAGATCTAAATTACGATCTGTGAATGAATGTATTAAAATCAAGAATGAAGTTTACTACGGAAAAAGGGTTAGTGACGTGTGTGAGATAGAAATAAGACTTTAATTTATTACTTTAATCTATCATCAGGTTCAAATTTATGAAGCAAATCATAAGCTTGGTTAAAATTTAATAACTTTCCTTTTCTCAACAAAATTTTCATTTTGGATAAGATATGAAATATCAATGCATAACAAAATAAACAAAACAAGAATAAGATTTCTCGAGTAATATAAATTATAACCCTATAAAAGTTTGAAAGCAAAAATGATTAGCATAGAAGATTCATGGAATAATTTTTTTAAAAAAAAATTTCACACGCGTTAATCTATGTGAGTTGACTGGTGATCAAATGCAGTTGTTTATAAACATAATGAAATTTTGTTGTTGAAGTAATGAAATCTTGTTAATCAACTTTAGTTAAAATTATTAAAACTGTCAAATGCGTTTTGAAGATATTAAAATATTCTACATTCAAGGAATGAATACTCATCTGCACAAAACTTTAAAACACCAGCAAATCAGAAAATGTATAAAAAGAGAAGTTCAAAACCAAATCAAGTTAAACTAGAACAAGGGAAAGCAAAAGGGAACAGAATTTGTAAGGAAATAAAAAATAAAAATATCTTCTGTATTTTTAAACCTTATATTAGATAAGTTGTCGTAATCACATTTAAAAAAAGTGAATTCAACGGAGTTTCAAAAGGTGAATCTCTGTTTCCCAAAGCTTTTCGCAGTTTTTGCTTTAGCTTTTATATTCGAATCCTCCTTTTTTTAACGTAAAACTTAGAACTTAAATATATTTTGTAAATCCATGTTTCGCAAAAAGTACTGATATTTCTTCTCAATTCAACGATTTTTTTAAAAGAGCATGTAAATAAATAAACTTGAAGAAGTTGGAGTACTTTTGAAAAGAAGAATAAGGCATCGAATTTAACAACATTACGCATTCTGGTATTTTTCTACATCCAAAATTGGACGACACCATTCGGAATATTTAAGAATCGAATTTCAAATAACGTTTTTTTTTAAAAAAAAAGACTTTTCAAAAAATTGAAAAAATGAGCGTTTTTCAAAATAATTCTTTGCAAAGTTTTTCAGGGAAAATGTGCACAACAGTTGGAAATGTTCTTTTTTTCGAGGATAAGGAGTTTCTGAAAACGGTTCGTTATTTGCGGAAGCCTAAAGCAATTTAGCTATGCCGAAAGTCAGAGGGGGAAAATTCGAGTGAAATTTGATTTAACTTCAATGAATTCGTAAGTGGCTTTTTTTTCCCCACTTTCTTTTAATTTTAAGGATATTTGGGATGTTCGACTAGTTATTTCCATTTCCATTTTATACATAGTTATTGGCGAATACGTGGGCGTTGTTATTTACGAGTGCCCTAGAGCAGTTTTAACTATGTCTAAAAGAGCGCCAGAAAAAAAAGAATGAAAAAAATCTAACATTGAAAGATTTCTTCGTCCTGTGGAAGTGACTTTTATTTATTTATTTATTTATTTATTATTATATTTTTTCTCCCTATTTTAGAAATATTTGCGGTATTTCACTGATATATTCGTTTTTCTTTTGTTTATATATATTGCTGTTATGGTGATTGTACAATAGGTATAAAATATTTTATGTCTGCTTTATATAATTTCTTGGAAGAAAATAACACTTAGATACTTTTAATTTCTCTTAAATTATTAACTTTTTGAAAGATTCCAAAGACTTCAATCTATTTATTTAGTAAAACATGGTGGCAGCTTTCTGGCGTAGGGGGGAGGGGGGTAGCGTGTCTTCTCCGTGATCTGGGCGTCTCGGATTCGAGTGTCGGTTGTTTTCTATGAGGTATGTGAATGTGCCCCTGTAAAATAGGGTAGTGCGAATATGATGCATGAACTGGTGTAGCGCTAGCCTTATAAGCCAGATAACAACTACGATACCAAAGTCGACTTTTGTATTATGCTCATGTTACTCGGCTATTGGCCTTAGCATCGCATGTTCGTATCGCGACCTTCAAATGCAACGGCGGTACTCAAATCGTATTTCTTGTGTACAGCTGACTACCCCGCCACCACTGAACGGAGCAGTATCGAAAGGATTTGTTGTGGCCGACTGTGGACTTTAGCAATGTCCATCCTTACATTGACTGAATTTGTCAAATTCATATTCTCCTCGAGATAATTGGCCCCAAAGTGGTCAAATACTGACCCCTTCCTCCTCTACAAACTTTCAAACAGTTGGCAAAAAACTGACAATTATAGACATCATGTCCTACTCAAATCGTACTGACCCTAGCTGTCGCTATTGTAACCAAGAGACGCTCACTAGGCTTAAATCCCTGATAGATGGCTGTCAGTTAGCTAGCACTTTGACTTAAGTCATGACAAAATACAGTTTTCGGAAATGAACATTTGTTGTTCGCTTGAACCAAGAAATTCCTTTTATATTATTATTTTACATGCTTTTTATTAATATTTTATAACTGGTAATGCAATAACATTTTCGAATAAAATCTTGAAATTTGCTGCCAAGTAGCGAAGCGTAATTGAAACCCAAACTCAGATATGTTATTAAATAAACTAATTAGTAAGTCTTGAATAAATTAATAAAATATTTGAAATGATGATGAAATTTAGAAGATATGAAAATAATATCTTTTGGTAATAAAGATGAGTTTATGTACGAGCGTCTTTGATCGCATTTTTGTGTGTTAGCGTTCTATTGCTATCCCATTTCGATATACAGTGCCCACATTCGGCATATATATATTTTGAATAGTAAAAATGTAAATTTTGATTAATTTTTTTAGAAAATGTAATTATAAGCTTAATCAATCAAAAACTAAGCTAAAATTTTTATTAATTATTTTTATTAATTATTATTATTTTTATTATTATATTAGTATTTTTGAATTAGATTTAATATATCTGTTATATTAAATTTACTTCTGTATAGTTTGTTTTTCCCAGTACTATTTATGTTTAATTTTATACAAATAAAATTTAAAATTTAAATTAATTTATTGATTAAAATAAATATATAAAGTATATTTAAGATAACATACAAATTTTATATTATTTCTTTTAATTTATTAATTTTAAATAAATAAATATACCAGTATATTATTCATATAAATTGATTTTCAATGAAGGTTGCAGGGAGAATCTCTTTTTCGTTTTATAGGGTAAAATATTACAATTTTTGTATTTTCTTATAATGCGGGAATTTATCTGTATTGGGAGAATGTCATTATAAAAAATTAATGCAAATGCGGTAACCAACTATTTTTTATTTATTTTAATCATGTTTAAAAATAATAAATTAAGTGAATTTAGTAAAATTACTAAGAATTAAAAAAATAAATTGAAATGATTTATTTTAATTTATCCATTTAAAATAAATAACTAAAAGCTTAATTTTAATTGCAGAAAGAATTTGTTATTGTTTTGTGGAGTAACATACTATGATTTTCATATTTTCTTATGGTGTACGATTGTGACTATACTACGGAAATATCATTATAAAAAATTTGTGCTGACGCGGTGACCAGTTATTTTTATTTATTTTAACGATGTTTAAAATTATTAAATTAATATAGATGATTTAAAATAAATGTATTTAAGTTAAGGAATTAATTAAAATAAAAGAGTTGGAACTATTTATTTTAGTTTACCAATTTTAAATAAATAATTACATTTTTTTAGTAGATGGTTTTAAATATATGCACGTTGTTTTGATATCAAATACTTTTTTAAACACTTATTACTGTTATTTTAATGAAGAATATTTTATTAAAGTAGAAACAGTGGGACAGCGAAAAAAAACTTTATGTTTATATGTTTCAGAAAGGATACATTCATTTTTTAAGTTATGATTTTTTATATATGATTTTTATTCTTTTGAGAAGCAACATGCTAGCTTTAAATGAATGTCGCATTTCTATTTTTGTTTAAAGTGCTAAAAAGGATTTTAAATTTCTCCCAGTTGTAAGAGTTTTGTCGTAATAGAAGAATACCATTATAAGAAAACTAATAGAAATTTAGGGACTAGTTATTCTTATTTATTTATTTAAATGAATTAAAATAAATTTATTGAAATAGTGAATAATTCAAAATAAATAGATTGATTTTAAGCTTTTTAATTTACTAATCTTATGTAAACAATTATTGTTGTTGTTGTTACTTAAGGAACATGCCATGGACAAGACCCCCGCTGATACAGCAGCAGATTTAAGCCGAAAGGAGCGTCTCTTGTTTTTGAAATAGCACCAAATTGGACCAAGAGTACGACTTACCAACACACTCCCCACATTTGCTTGCACAGACCCTTTTTACAGAGGGGCACAGTCACACACCTCACAGATAGCACACGGAAGAACAATCCTGCCCAAGACGGGACTCGAACCCGGAATAATGTCATAACACGAGGAAGACGTGCTACTTCTGTGCCAGAAAGCCGGCTTGTAAGCAATTAAAATATATAATAACTGTGGTTAAATTGTGAACGTTTTTGCGATATCAAATAAATCTTCTGTGCAGTCATTACCATTAATTTAAGTAAGAAAATTTTATGCCTAGACACTGGCATAAGGGTAGCTTCCCTTGATCTGGGCATGCTGGGCTAGAGTCCCGGTGTGGGCATGGTTGTTTTTCTGTGTTCTATCTGTGAGATGTGTGAATGTA
Source organism: Argiope argentata (assembly GCA_026289955.1). Lineage (NCBI taxonomy): Eukaryota > Metazoa > Arthropoda > Arachnida > Araneae > Araneidae > Argiope > Argiope argentata. The sequence goes on along the minus strand of JAOUZG010053381.1, from coordinate 1,077,693 downwards.
CCTTCCTTTTGAAAGGGGCTGTGCAAGCGAATGTGATGCATGAGTAGCTGAAGCTTACTCTTGGTCCTAGTTGGCGTTGTTTAAAACAAGACGCACTCCCTCGGCTTAAAAGCGAGATTGTCCATGAACGAGTTTGTCCATGACAAGTGCCAATTGAAACAAACAAACCAAACAACCAAAGAAAAATATACTATAGATTAAAATAGAACTAGAGGAATAATGAAGAAAGAAAAAAAAATTATTCGCTTATGTTCAGGGTTACATCTCGAATCAACGTTCATTTTTCATATATTAATAAAGGTGTGGAATATGTTTTTACGTGAAAGAACATGTCAATTTTAAAGGAATTTTACATGAAGAATTTCTCTTTTTATTCACTAATGAAAGATACAACGAGTATTTTTTTTTTCTCATAGGAGTAAGAGCTTAGTTGTATTATAACTATAAGAATACCATTATAACAAAAAAAAAATATATTAAAAAAATATAAAGTCAATTCCTACATAGGTTTAACAAAGAAGTTTTTTATTTTAGTTTCTTTTTATTAAGTAATTACAATTAATATAAATAACTTATCAAAAAAATATTGATTTTCATAAGAAATGAACAGGAATTCTTCACCTTAAGGTGAAAAACCGGAAATTCTTGCCTTTTACCGATGGAACTACTTACTACCTGTTGATCGTAATTTTCATTTCAAGCAACTAAAACCCTATTTATAAAGTATTAAAGATCAAATAAATTTAATTAATGCACTGATATTTTAAAAAACTGTATTAATATCAAGTGCCATTCACTACAAGTATAAACCAATGTATTTGAACTTGAGTCGATGAATAAAAAGTATTTTATTAATGA
>JAOUZG010053381.1:1040863-1061354 GCA_026289955.1 Argiope argentata | reverse complement strand
TGTGTGTGTGTGTGTGTGTGTGTGTGTGTGTGTGTGTGTGTGTGTGTTATGGCACTTCCCATGGACAAGCTCGTTGAGGTGTGTGTGTGTTGTTGTTTATGGCACTTCCCATGGATAAGCTCGTTGAGGTAATCAGCGATTTAAGCCCAATCAGGGTCTCTTGATTTTGGAGTAGCGCCATCTAGGGCCAAGAGTACGACTTTTGCTACTCATTCATCACATTCGCTTGCACAGCCACCTTTTTTAGAGGGTGCACACTCTTTACATATAGAACGTATAAGAACAATGATTTCCGAACCGGAACTCGAACCCGGGACGCTCAGATAGCGGAGAAGAAGCGCTACCCCTATGCCAGGACACCGGCCGATGTGTTCGTGCATGGTTAAAAATTGAGAAATTTTGAATAATTTCAATAAGGAAAAAGAAAGATCCTTTCCATCAAATACAAAAAACTTAAAAACATTTTTTTTCTTTGAATAATATTTTAAGATGTAAAATGCATTTCGGATGCTTCAAAGGCAAAATATCCGGAAATGGGAATTTTGTTTTGTTGTTGCGTCAAATGGTACTTGTCATAGACAAGCCCGCTGCTGAACCCAGCAGCAGATTTTAAGCCGAAAGGAGCATCTCTTGTATTTGAGTAGCGCCAACTAGGGCCAAGAGTACGATTTAGCTACCCACTCACCAAATTCGCTTGCACAACCCCTTTTTAAAGGGGGCACATTCACACATCTCACAGATAGAACACAGAAGAACAACCATGCCCGAACCGGGGCTCGAACCCGGGACTTCCAGAACACGAGGAAGACGCGCTACCTCTGTGCCAGCAAGCCGGCAGAATTTCGTTTTAATATGCCGTAACCATAATTTAAGAAAGAACTACAGCTATATATTAAATAACCATGTATATATAGAGCGCAACTATTTATCAAGGCCTCCCATCTGGGGGGGTTGCAGTGGATGCTATGCACCGAAAATGATCAAGAACTAAAATGATGTTCTGAACTGTACTAACGAGATGGGAAGAAGAGAGGAATAACTTTAAAAGTAGCCATTATTTATTAAATTTAATTGTAATTTATCTCTTTTAAATTATATTAAATTTAAAGGGAACAATTATATATAATTTATTTCTAAATGTATTAACCGTTTGCGTGCTGCGAAGCGCTATTTCTAGATGTTTAACATTTTGCTGACCGGTGACGAGTTAACTCGTCTTTTCATGTCCAAACGTTGTTGACCGGTGGCGAGTTAACTCGTCATTTCACTTGCATTATCTGTTTCAATTTATAACATCGTGGGTGATATAGAACATTTTACTTTCATATTCAATTACAAAAAAGTAGCCGGTGACATGACATAGTTTCTGTGTAAAATTGCCGGTCACCAAAGTGTTAACTGTGTTAGAACTTTTAATTACATTACCAGTTATTAAGATAAATGCTATAGTAATATTCTATTAATAAATACAATAACCGTGATATCTTATTTCAAGGTAAGAATGTACTAATATATTGTATGAACCAAGATTTGTTTTTTACGAATCTTATGAGCAGTCTCCTAAATAATAATACTAAACATTGTAAAATAAGCTGTATTACTGCAATAAAAATGGTTTTTCGTGAGATATATTTGTATTGTTTAAAAAAAATTAGATTTATTTTATATTTTAAGGTATGTGAGAACATACAGGGTGAATTTTTTGAAAAATGTTCAAAAACTGTTATATTTTTAAGCATTTTTATAAAAGAGGTTAAAAAAGCATCCATTAACCAAAATATATCTGTTAAAAACCAAAAGTGTTTTAAAAATTAGAAAAAAAAGGTATTGATTTGGCTAAAATGAAGTATAAAGAAAAAAATGTCTGCTTAGCATTTTTCAGATAGCTTATGGGATATATTATCTTGTTTCTGGACAAAAAAAATTGTATATGTTTTTATACATTCTAGAAATATTGGCATTCGACTTATAATTAATACAAAATTTTCTATCTTTTTCTCATTGTGAAGAACAGAAACTATCATAAAATATTTCTATTTGAACATATTACTTACTTTCTAGTTAAAGAACTGCAGAAATTATGAAGAAATTACTATACCAGAATCGAAAGAAAAATATTCATTAGAGAATAATTTATGAAGTTTTTCGTGAAGAAAATTCTATCATATTTTATATTTGGTACTTTTCTGTTAGCTAAAAGAAAGCGAAAAATCGCCAAATAATGTAGAATTCCGCCAAATTTCTTAGAACCATTTTAAAGCAAAAAATCGCCAATTAATATAGAATCCCACCAAAATATTTTGCGATTTTTCGCTTGTACCCGGTTAACATAAAAGTACCAATATTTTTAATCTAAATATGTAAGGCGTAGGTAAATGTAAACATAAAAATTCTTGTAACTTCCCAAAAACTAGAAACTAAATTCTAAAGGCTTCATAAAGAAACTTAATAAAATATTAAAAATATTAAATAAAATAAAAAAATTAATAAATTTAAAAATATTGACTTTTTAACGAAGTTACCTACTTAAATTATTTTAAAATTTACTACTGTTGGTGACATCTAAAGCTTAGAAACATGCTAGAATGATTATGGAATTTAATTGTTGTTGTTCTCGTGTCCCGCTTTACAATGGAAGGAGGGGTGCAGAAGCTTCTGAGGAAATGGACTTCTGAGCATCCGAGGGCAGAAGTCTGACTTCTAACTCACACACGTCACAAACCCTTTTTACGGAGTTTACTTCATTCATGCATTTCATTCATTCTTTCATAAATCGAAATTTAGATCTAGATCACAGAACGATCGCTTCTGACCCAGTATCCACAGTGGTATTATTCTCGACATGGAGGACTTTGTGACCATGACAGATTTAATGTGCACCAGCCACCTCATACACGGAGAGCCTTCACTGGTGGGTTTGAACTCGCACCCAAGTGATGAGAATCTTACGCCCTACTAAATAGACTATCCTGGCTTATAAAATTTAATTAAATTGTAGATTCAGGCTATAATATTTTAAGGCTTAACTTTAATTAAACCCATTTTAAATTGAGAGCTTATTACTTGGAGGAGTCATTTGAAAATCGTGTTAAGGATTTTTTTATTGAATAACAATATATAAATTTCATACTGAAATATTATTTAAAAGCATACTTAAACCAATTATAATGCAACTTAAAAGTTTGCGGTTTATTTTATTTTCAACTGAACTTTAAACATGAGTTGTTATCCTCAATATTCAACTTAAGAGAAGTCTCTTGAATGACATACTGAAGTGGTTTCACTGTGTAAGTAGGTGAACAGATTTCGAACACTAAAAAAATCGATTCATGCCTATTTGTTCCCTTCATACCCAGCAGGACACTCAGGACCGATAGAAAACATTAACATCAAGTCACTTCTATTAAAAAGATGACGTCATTTGTAAGGGGGGTTGAGCATCTAAAAGAGGGGTGGATCTAACTTCCTTCCACTTTTACTTAATGGTGCGTCGACAGGGGGGAAATCGTTTTAATGGAAGAGCTTCACAGGTGGTCTTTTTATTATAAAGTGGGCGACGACCTTTATGTGTGGATAATGGACTGAAATTGATTCTCGGAATTCGACACTTCCGTTTGAGAAACAAAGCAAAATATAGGTTGAAACAAGTTTTAGGGAAATTTAATAAGCTTTTTATTTATTGACTAGCCGGCTTTGGTGACCAGCGGTCTCCGAGAATATTGGCAGTCTTTACAGTGAATAAAATCTCTAAAATATAATTTAATTTAGGATTTCCACAAGGAGTTAGTACTAAGCAATGCTTATCTATATGCTACATAAAGTAGCAAACAGTGACAAATATCTTTTTGTTATATTTATAACCTTATCTTAAATGCTTGTCTATAATCTATGTAAAGCAGAAAACTGTGGAAAATATTTAAGTTCTGTTATACTTATAACCTTATCTATAAGCTATATAAAGCAACAAATTTTTATGTATAATTTTGTTACATTTATAACCTTGTATGCTAATCTATATGCAATATAACGCATCAAATTTTAATATATGATTTTGTTGTATTTATAACCTTATCTTATATGCTTATCTACAGGCTATATAAAGCAACAAACTGTGATAAACATCCATGTTTTGTTATATTTATAACCTTACCATAAATGCTTATATATTATATATACCATTATATGTTATATATATACAAGTTAAATTTTAATATATAATTTTGTTATATTTATAACCTTATCTTATATGCTTATCTGTATACTATATAAAACAACGAATTTTAATAAATAATTTTATTATATTTATATCCTTATATTTTATGCTTATCTACAAGCTATATAAAGCAACACACTGTGACAAATATCTAAGTTTTGTTATATTTATAACCTTATCTTTTAGGGTCATCTTTATGCTATATAAGCAAACCAATTATAGTATTTAATTTTGTTATGTTTATAACCTTATTTTATATGCTTATTTATATGCTATATAAAACAACAAATTTTATTATGTAATTTTGTTATATTTATAACCTCATCTTATATGCTTATCTATATGCTATATAAATCAGCAAATTTTTATATATAATTTTATTATATTTATAACCTTATCTTATATTCTTATTTATATGCTAGATAAAGCTGAAAACTGTGTCAAACAACTATGTTTTATAATATTTATAACCTTATATGCTTATCTACATGCTGTATAAAGCAACTGTGATAAATATCTGTTATAATTATATTTATAATTTTATCACATATGCTTATCTATATGCTATATAAAGCAGCAAGTTTTAATATATATTTGGTTATATTTAAAACCTTATCTTATATCTGTATATTTGTAACCTATTGTTAATTTTTTTATATTTAAAACCTTATCTTATATTTATATATTTGTAACCTATTGTTAATTTCGTTATATTTATAACCTTTATAGCCTTATCTTATTTTTATATATTTGTAATTTATTGTTAATTTGTATTTGTAACTTATTGTGTTTGTTTGCATTTGTTCTAATTAATTGTGTATTTGTTTTGTTATCTTATATTTATATATTTATAACCAATTGTTAATTTTGTTATATTTATAACCTTTCGTTAATTTTATAATTATAACTTTTTTCCTTCTTATCTACATGCTATATAAAGCAGCAAACTGTGACAAATATCTGTTTTATTATATTTATGACTTTATCTTATATGCTTATCTATATGCTATATAAAGCAGCAAACTGTGAAAAATAACTGTTTCATTATATTTATAATTTTATCTTATATGCTTATCTATATGCTATATAAAGCAGCAAATTTTAATATATTTTTGGTTATATTTATAACCTTATCTTATATTTATATATTTATAACCTATTGTTAATTTTGTTATATTTATAACCTTATCTTGTATTTATATATTTATAACCTATTGTTAATTTGTTATATTTATAACCTTATCTTATATTTATATATTTATAACCTTATCTTATATTTATATATTTATAACCTATTGTTAATTTTTTTATATTTATAACCTTTCGTTAATTTTATATTTATAATTTTTTTCCTTCTTATCTATATGCTATATAAAGCAGCAAACTGTGACAAATATCTGGTTTATTATATTTATAACTTTATCTTATATGCTTATCTATATGCTATATAAAGCAGCAAACTGTGACAAATATCTGTTTTATTATATTTATAACTTTATCTTATATGCTTATCTATATGCTATATAAAGCAGAAAACTGTGACAAATACCTAAAAAAATTTTATTGATAGCTTTACTTCTGTTTTTTTTGTACATGCAAATCATCCTTATAAAGTTATATTACCTCTTGCCATCGAACAAGTAACTAACTGTTCGAAAACAAATCTTCCAACTTTTACGATATGGGGTCTTCATTTTGTCATTCATCGAGTAAATTGCAAAAATACTAAAAATAATCCATCCTCTTTAGCTTTCAGTTATAAAAGATAATCTGTTGAAGAAAGTTTGATGAAACAATTCAAATGTTTTGGATTTCAGTTCAACAAAGAAATATATCATTGAAAATTATTCGATTTATATATTTAGTTTTAAAAATTCTAAAACTTCAAAGAATACCCACTTAAAAATCGAATTAGTATTATTAAACTATTAAAAATATTTTTCATTTTATAATTAAAACTAAATTAATTAAACTTTAAATCTGATTTTAAGCCCAATATTTTCACAGTAATGGTAAGGAAATGCCGACATTTCGCCTTTTGTAGTGAATTAAAATTTTAAAAAATTGTCCCTAGAAGCATAATACTTTCTTCTAAATTATATCTGCGCCAAATTTGATATTTCTAAATCTAATAATACTACTATAGAGAGCCAATATACACAAATATAATTTTCATTAGTAGTAGAGATTGATTTTATTACCTTGGATTAAAGAAATTTTTTTTTTAATTTTTCTCGAGTTTCATTATTAGATGCAATTTATATTTTATATTTGTATAATTTGGCGGTTTTTCTTGGCGTGAAAAAATTGATTAATTCAGTTTAATAAAAATATATAAAAAATGTTTAATAAAAATAACAATTGATTAATAAAAATATGTTTGAATTGATCATAAATTAATTCAATCGTATTTTTACTCTTTTTTTTTCTTTCTCATGCGAGGTTGTATGTGTGAGTGTGTGTTTTCATTTTATTTGCCATTTTTTCAATAGTTTCCGAAATTTAGGTATATTGATCTTTTTTCTTTACTTTACCGTGTTTCTTTGTGTAAATATAACTCTTTTTTAATACGATGCTCATTGAAAAAGAAAAATTCAGAGATACTAAAACTGGAATTTATAGCCAAGCATGGCCTGCTTTGCCTACTAGTCATCTCATAATTGGTCGAGTAGAAACCCATGTCAAGATTCAATTTATACATCCATTTTTTATCGAAGAAATCAACTTTGTCCTTTAATGAAATCATACCATGGATGAATTCTGTATTGCACATATCCGTCACGATGATGGGAAAACAATAAACAGCCATATTTCTCAGAATTTTATAAGGAAAATGTAATATTATTTATAATCAACAAAAAACGAGAAAAAAACTTTAATTCTTTTTTAAAAAGTATGAGCTCTCATTATTTCCCGGAAACTTTAGATTTGTAGTCATACGAACACCAAAAAATCAGATTTTTTAAAAGAATTATTTTCAGCTAAACCGCCCTTTTTTTTTTTTGGTAACAAAGATAACAAACACAGAAAGCATCGCTTTTAAAAATTTTATTACGTAAGATACAAACAAAAGATAGTGGAAAAACAAAAAAAATTATTTTTTGCAATAAATGTTCACGTTATTTACATTCGCTTTATTATGTCCTTTCCCTTCTATACCAAAAAAAAATTTTTTTTAGAGTTCTGCTTGAAATATCCGAATTCACTTTAAACACTGCGAAATCTTATCATTTTTTAAAGCTATTTTTTGTACATAGAAATAGGAAGATTAAAAATTCACCAAACAGCAATAGGTATTGGCGACTTTGTTCTCATTAGATGTTCGATAAATACCATAATCTAAATTATTAACAGACATTTAGCAGACGATTCCTTTCCGGACACTTTATAACTGCTTCTATTTTCATTTCAATTAAAATAGTATTAAAAGTTAAAAGCAAACGATTTTTTCTTTGATAATCATATTTTTTATTAATATTATTTCGTTTATTTTTTTGTATAATAGCTCAAGATCAATCGTAAATCTTTTGGAATCTGGCAATGGTTTGTAATATATGTTGTTCAGTGAAAAGAATAAACGAGTCGATGGAATTCTAATATGCTTAGAGTATTATTTTAGTTTTAAGAATTTAAGATGCTCCGAAAGCTATAGTTTGAAGCTTAAGAAAACGAGTAGTTTTCTAGAAAGCATGAAAAACTAGACATACCATTTAATTTTTCAAATGGATTTCGAAAAAAATATTCAAAAGCAGGAACGAAGTATCGATTTAATTCTGTTTTATAAATAATTAATGCTTTACGTCTTGCATAAAACATGTTACATTCAAGTTGAGTAAGTGAATTTTTTTAAATAATACTTTTTAATTCGAAAACATATCCCTTAAGATATTGATAAAATTTTAAAACGACATGTTAAGTTAAAAGAGTTTAATCTTAAGCGACAAAAAAGGGCACATGTGAAAAATAAGCTAGAGAAAGATTAGATTTCCAAAGTACCTTATTTATTTGAAGTTATTTATATTTGTATATTTTATTACAAAGGGCGATATCAGTCCTTAAATTTAAGCTCTTCTATCTTAATTTTTTTTTTAAAAAAAAAAGTGGGTTCATTTTAAGAATTTTTTTGTTACAGTTTTTAAAAGATTGAATGTTTTCAAAAATAAATATTTGCTGTTTAATAATCCACCATTATTTTGTTCCGTTATTTTACAATGCAGTATATATGAGTGTTTTAAGAAAGATTATTTAATTGATCACTGTTTTATCAAAACTTCTTTATTCATAAGTCATTAAAAAAACATTCGGAATTATATTTTATTTTTTTAAAGCAACTGACCGAAGAAAAAAAATTATTCTATTTTTTTAGTTAAAATATGTCATTTAGATAATTTAATTTTGTAATCTGTATAATTTAGGTATGAAATTATTCGTGTTTAATATTTTATGAATCATTCATACCACCTAGTAGTTTTGAGCTTTCTGAGACGTTTTTTTTTAATTTTTGGTAATTATATACTGTCTATTTACTTTTTGCTGTTAAATATTTGTTTGTAAATTTTATTTCGGAAATAATTGTAGTTTAGAAACTAAATCGAAAGGTAAATGGATGTTTTACAATTCAGTGAATCTAATCTTCATCCGCAATACTTAACCATTATTTAACCAATTATTTACTCCATTCTCTTTCCTCCTTTCCTTACTGGGACCACTGGGACCTGATCGGACAGGTTTTGTTAAATAAAGTTAAACCGTAAGAGATATAAGGATTAAATCTTTATGAAAATTAAAATTAGACTTCACTTTATTAGATTACATTTGTATTATACACATTAAAATTATAATTTTAAGAATGACTTCCGCGTAGGAAAATTATAAACAAGTTTCTTTATAATAAGTTTTAAAGGTAAATTTCTCACATTTTATTTATTATTTTCAACACTCGGCTGAAACATGGTAAGGGTCATCAGCATTTTTCTCACGGATACTTCGTTTCGTCATCAGAGACATGTAGTATAGCTCTCACTTTGACAGTAATCTAGACAGTATCATATAGCATACATTGTAAAATCTCCAAATCTTACATTCAAAGATAAAAGTTATAATATGGTAACCTTTTTAAAGCTTGAGTGCAGTTGAGTTGCTTTTAAGTTGAGTTTTTAATAAATTAACGCAAATGCCACTGAGCGCAAGTGGCACACAACCATTTCTTGAAAACAGCTCTGCCCCGAACATGACAACATGACTCGTTTCCGTATAAATCACAATACGCCACTTCATATGCTAGATTTCACTGTTTATGAGTCCTTTCTAAGAGAAAGGATATTATTTTGAAATCTATCAGCTTGTAAATGAGACCATTATGTCCAATCCTATCAAATGCCTTTCTTACTTCAAGAAAAATCCCACCTATGTATAATTTGTTGTTGAAGCCATGTGTGATGATATTTGTAACCCTGAGAATTTGATAAACCATCCATGAATGGGTCTGCAGCTATCATTCCAAAAAGCAGTTTTCAAATAAATGATCCCTTGTCCTTCAGAGAAATCAATAGACATGCTTCTGAATCTTGTGTTCAGGATTCGGCGTGGGCGTGGATGACCAGGAATGGTGACCCGCTGAATAAAAAAGTCACCGAGAAAAGGAGAGCATATTTAAAGTCATAAGCAGTTTTTTAAATTAAATACAAATCATAACTGATTTTTTTCCGGAAAATTAGGCATTAAACTCACCAAAGTCATGTTTTTGTATTTCATGGCACAAAAATCAGCTTTGGTTTAGCTGTGCCGCATTTATGGAATTAAAATCTGGTTGTTAATTTATAATTTTAGAGTCATTACCTGCCAGTCAGTTGAATCTGTTTCTAATAAAACAATATTGAATACTGAACCAAAAGCGAAATGCTGAAGACTTGCAAACTGATAATTATTATTTTCCTTTTTTTTTGTCATTTTTTATTGTTTTACATGGTTTTATCTCGGAATACATTAAAATAGATCTGCTCTAGCGCCGTGAACGATTGCCAGTTTCAGAAATGAAAACGGTCAAGTCAAATTGCCGAATTAACTCAGGTTTAGAAGTACTTCAAGCCTATCGCTGAATTTACCTACTTAAAAAAAAATTATAGGCCACGAGAAACAGAGTAATATTTCCTACTGGTAAATTAATCGAAATTATAAACAAAATCTTTTACACTTTTATATCGAATATTAATTTATTACCCAATTCTTCCTTTTGTTCATAGTATTCATTTATGAGATGCCCATGTGTATCTTTCTCCTTCTTACCTTTTTTGATTCGACAAAAGCTCCAGAGGAAGAAAAATATGCAAAAATGTATAGAAATAGATATCCAGGGGAAAAAAATACGTATGGTGTATGTAATATTTGTCTGAATAAACTTGAGATAACTTTTACAATTATTACTCATTTTCATCAGAAATTCGAGAAGTTTAGATGAAATTAAAAATGGTAAGAAATAAAACTGACAAAGTTGTTTTTTATTTAAGTTAAGCAAAACAATTTTCCCTAAAGTATATAAGATTTTGTTTATTAAATATAACAGGCTCAAAAAAATTTACCTATATTATGAATCGATTAAAATAGATGGCAGTTCTTCATTGAAATTCCAATTCATTTATCTATAAGAAAATGTTTTAGAAGCTTTTGCAGCGCCCCTCATTTTGCAAATTAGTACTACTCATTTAGATATGCTTGCTTTAATTTTATTGCAACATATATTTTATTTCAGAACTCTTCGTTAGAGATAAAACCTATGTCTGTTCAGCCATTCGAATTCGTTTTTTTTTGTTGTTGTTTGTTTGTTATTTCAAAGAAGTATGACAAATACTTCTTTGGAAGAAATTGATAGGATCCAATAATACCACCAATTGGAAAAATATAAAATATTTTTAATTTGAAGGGGTAAGAGCTCCATCATTTTTTAGCAACGTCTAAAGGGGAATATATATTCAAATTTTCCATATTAACAAAATTAAACTAAGAAAATAATTTTTTAAAATATTACTAAGAATTTGATGAGTCATAAACAATAAAAATAGAAATTCCTGATTATTAAATTATTATTAACACCTCGAAAAAATTGCTTCAATATAACTATTATTATTTATGTGTAAGTAAATTTTTTTGGCTTGTTTTATAGCTTTATACGGTAAATAAAAAAAGCGTTTGCTTTTTTGACAAACCAGCCGGGATAGGCTGGTTGTTCGAGCGTTGTATTCGTACTTCTTAGGTTGCGTGTTCGAAACTCACCGGTTAAAAGATTCTCCTAGTGTGTGGAGGCTGGCGCTCGTTAAATCTGTTCGTGGTCGCAAAGTCCTCCATGTCTAAAGTAATACCACTGGGTCAGAAGGGATCGTTCTCTGCTCCAGATCTAAATTACGGATGAATGAATGAATATATGCATGAATGAAGTCCGTCCCTTAAAAAGGGTTGTGGCGTGTACACTGTAAACTCGTACTCTTGGCCTTAGATGGCGCTACTTGTAAAAGGAAAAATCGCATATTTGAGCAAATTAGTAACAACGACAATCAATCATATGAAAAATTGTACAAAAAGTATTTTTCACATTAAGATCCCAAAGATTGATTATGCATTGGCTCCTAAAATGTATTTCTTGTATAATTAAAAGTATTTTGAAATAATTTCATACAAGTTTATATTAGGAAATTCCTTCTTAAGCAAGAAATGAGAATAATTTATATTTATCAAATATATAACCTTATTACAATTAAATTTACACGTTTTTAAAGTGAACAGCCTTTCATCTTGAATATTATACTTTTCTTTATTTGCTTGAATGATATGCATGAAGAGTCTGTGCTTGGGCACTAAAATTTAAATAAAACACTTCCAATAGAAATCACCCCGAATTGATAGAGACCCATAGAGACGTAAAGGTTCGTCACGTATTTGATACCATGGGCTGTGAAAGGAGACTCACGTGATCCCATATATCTTTACATGGTTCTGAACAAGTGAAAGATTACATTTACATTAATTTTATTTACATTGTTTTCATGGTGAAAATCTTCCGTCTGTTATTAGATTCCCTGTTCATATTAACAAAATTATAATCTCGTCCCTTAAAAACAAATTATTCACTGTCGGAATAAAAAGAATTTGCTTTGAGGTGAGGCGATAAAAACTGGTTTTGCACAAAGATCCAAAATTTTCCTTATCCTAATTTTATATACCACTTTAATTTTTTATGTATTTTATTTTTATATCATTTTTTCCTTCCTTACCTGAACTGTTTAACATATTTCCTTATCCAAAATTAAATTAATAAATATCTTTATGTGCAGAATTTAGTTTAATAAATGTTATATAATCTTTAACGATTGGTTCATCAGATTTTTTTAAAAATTTATATTATCTTCGAGAAAATGGAAGCTGTAATTTTCCCTGAGTCATCTACTAAATTTAATTTCGCTGGCTTTAAATTTTAAAAAATTATTTTATGAATTAAAGAATATAAGCTTTTTGACTTTAGTTCTATCCATATCAAAAATAAATTTCCAGACCTTATTTGTAAATTCTACCTCTTAATTACTAGAAAAATTAGAAGAAAAATCAAATTATCACGATCGATTAAATGCACACCTCTGTTTATAACCATTGTAACCTTCTTTTCTAACACACTGAGAAAGAAATGATGAGCAGATTTCGAAAGTGAAAAATGCAGTCTACAAAGAAAAAAAAACGTGGTATTTTCGCCAGTGGTCAAAAAAGATCAGTGCTTTAAAAAAATCATACTCAGATGTCTTAATTTTCAGAATGCATTCTCTTTATATTATACTTGATTTTAGCTTACTAGATATCCTTAATCATGCACTTTTAAAATCACAGTAATATAAATTATTTTTAAATTAATTTTTTGAAAAAAAAATAACAGAAAATGATGGCATGACCGATAAAAATGATTACAAAATTTCTTACCTTGATTAAGATACAAGAATTTATACATTAACCACTCGCTTGATTATCCCGAGTTATCTCGGGTTCGTATATATTGCAGTTAATTATTATCCCGAAAAAACACGTTCCTAGCAGAATTTGTCGGTACGATTTTTTTTACCATGGTTTTATTCGGCATGGAATATATGAACAGAAAATATTCAACTTCGATTGGCTGCTAGCCGAATTATGCTAGTTTCGTGGCTCTTTTGGCGGGATTGGTCACGTGTTTCCCAAATGTATAGCATACTTCGGCATGTGGATTAGTAATGTATGAAGAAGGATGTTGCGTTGTAAGTAAGTTAAATATTGGCGATGGTGCAAGATAGCGAAAGCGATGATTTTTCAGTTAGTGATTATGAAGAGGAAGACATTGAAAATAAGGGAAGTGAATTTTCTATATGTAATCTTAGTGAAGACGATAGTTCAAGTAGATCTGAGTCGGACGGTTTGCCGGCAGCTCGTAAGGGTTGTGCATTTCAAAAAACGAAGTTGCCACCTGCTCCTGCTTGTTTCATTTTTACTGCCAACTCAGGTATGAATTTTAATATTGATATCTGTAACGTTTTGGAGTTTTTCTATAAATGTTCTGATAATTAATTAATCGACTAGATGCCAGTTTACAGAATCCTAAATATCACTTTGTGTTGTTCCTTGTTTCAAAAACTATCATACTAAAACTAATATTTAACTTCTTTTTTTTTTTTCATTTTCCCGAGATAACTCGGAATAGTATACTAATATTAAAACTGAATGCTTTTACACATGCAAAAAATTAAAAATACAATTTAAAACTTAATTTTTTTTGTTTCGTTTCTTAGTATTTCATAATAAAATTTTAAAAATTGTGATGATTTTTTGCATTTTTTTTCCAAAAAAATCTGTAAGGCAAGAGGTTAATTTGAGTTTATTTTTAACATTTTAAATATGTTTGAATTTTTTAATGTTGCTCATTTTTATTTTACCAGCTTCCTGAATAAATAATTATTTAATATTGAATAGTGTAAATTCAAAGGAAAGATTGTTCAAAGCATTGTTGGATTGTATTTTGGTTATAACGGTAAAATATAGTTATTTCTACATTCATAATAACATATCCTCTCGTACACTTTTTGCCATTTGGTGAAGCATGATATTATGTCACAAAGAAGAATTAACTTTTCTTGGCATAAGAAATTTAAAATTATATCATTTAATCAGAAAAGAGGTCATGAAAATGCTTATTCTGATGAATGAAGAACCAAATGAATACAAATATTTTTCTCTCTTTGATTTTTACTATCCCAGTGTTTGAAGAATGCTGTGCCCCAAAGCTTTTTCATTAGTATATAACTAACAATTTGTATAAAATTTCAGAAAGATTTAGAAAAATAATTTGGTCTACCAGTAATGCTATTTATAACTAAGCAAATTGTGAATCCATAAATAGGATTAATTTTCAATTAGTTGATAATTATAATATTATTGTAGAGTTTGGGTTGATTCTGAACAGTTCACATGCAGTTACTATTAAAATAGAGTGAAACCTACAGTCAATGAAACGACAGCTGTTGAATTATTCTCCATCTGTCAGGTTTCTAATGTTAAATTTTATTGCATATAATATAATTATAGAATAGTTTTTTGCATGAAGATTTTGTATCTTAATAATCTCCCAGCTAGACGACTGATGAAGTCCCAACATAAGCAAATTGTTTTGACCCTTATGCTACGATTTGCGCAGGGATACTATGTTACAAGTCTCACTACCACTGTGCTAGTAAGATTAATTATGGACAGACAGGGAACAAAATTTGCTGCGCCAATGTCTCGCGGAGACGGAGACACCATTCGACAGAATTTTTTGCAACAAGTATTACAGGGTCACCCATCATATGTCTCTTACTTGGACTAATCCTATTTTGATGATGTTAGCTGGGTACACGTATATTTGCTTGGGCGTAATCTAGAGTCGGGGACAATGTTTGCAAAGAGAATACGATCTTGTGTTGTTCAGATGAATTTTTATGCTCCGATAATGATCTGTGGCGCTAGTTTCATTAGCCAGATAACATCTACAATACCGAAGTCGACTTTTGCTGCGGTGGTTATGTTTATTAGCTACTGGCCCTAGCGTCGCAGGTTCGTATCTCCACCTTCGTTCGGTACACTGGTGACCTTGACAAAACAGCCTCTCGCAGCAGTCGTGGCGCCATCTACCCGCAGCAAAGGTCGTCAAATTCACTTCACGCGAAGTTAGCTATGAAACAAAGACAATGTATCTAACTTCTGGATTTGCATCTGAAAGTATGATAGTGGTACATTTTTGGTCAATGTTTCTGGCTTCTTTGGCTACTAAGTCCTCAAATTCGTTTTCCTCTATACTCAAAAGTGCTGGTATCCATTGCAATTCCAAGTTTGTTTCACTCATTTCTACGGCATACGATTTTTTTTATCATGGCAGAACATGGTATTGTTTTGGTAAATGAGGTTTTCTTTCGTCAACAAAAATATGTAGGCAAAAAAAAAGAAATTTTATATCTTTACAAGTATTTCGAAAAAAATCAGCTTTTAATAACACATTGCCATCGCATTTACAAAAACTTTGATTAAAACAAATAAGTGAATGACTACAGCAAAAAAACCCTAGAGAAATGTCATTTTGAGCGCGTGACTGTATGAAATGATATAAATAGGAAATGGGATATTTTTTCAAACAATAATTGCGAGACAGAGTTTTTTTGGATCATTTGCAATACTAAAGTGGCTCATTCAGTGAAACAATTAAAATGAATAAAAATACAATTTAACTTGCACGAGCACGAGGTGCTTGGTCATTCAAGAAATGATGTTCTGACATGATACATAGAAATATGCCTAGCAGATTTCATTTTTTAAAAAAATTTAATTTTCATAATTTTACATGAAAAACCTTTTATTGCATAAATAAACCAATAAATAAAAAGATTTATATTTTAATAATTTTAAATTTGTATTAAAGTCTTGAATTTTCTCATATATTTATTACGCGGTGCCATTTTGATTGATACAACAATGAAGAGCTCAGTAATCTGTATAATTGTGTATTCCTAATGACAATACAAATACATTAAATAGGATATTTGATTATTCATCTGATATTCCCCAAAGGAACTGATTGACTTCTGCATTAAAACAAACGCGAACACCATATAAGAAAGAAAACCTTAAAAAATGTCTACTATGTCAGGTGGCATTTTTTTTTTTTTTTTGGTAATCAGTACATTCATTTTGTTACAGATGTCTTTACCATTAATGCCTATAAAAAAACTTGTTTTTATCATAAATGTCACTGTCCGAACTCTTGGTATAATTAAATTAATTAATTAAATTAAGTTAATTTTAAACTGTTAGATACTTACCACATTATGACATGGTGAAAATTAGAAAATGAGTAAATAGTTTTGTTTTTAGAATAAAACATTCATTACTGCTTCAATTATTTCAGGAGTTCTAAAGAATTGATTGACTTCTAAATCCAAATAAATGGAATAGTTCAGACGATGAAGGAAAACATGTATCTGAAGAGACGTTTGACGCTTTGTTTTCACTAGAAAAATAATAAATTCAGGACAATTTGAATATCCTACCCATTTACCTTCTGAAGACAAACGTCCATGTTAATTTAAGAGGTTAGTAAAAACCATAATTCGACAAAATATGCTGCACGATGAGGCATATGTGCAATGCTAGCAGTTTAAAAAATGTGTTCATGGAAATCAAATAGTTGCGATAAAATTAAAACTCACTGAATAATCTAAGATAGTGTTTCAAAATTGGACTGGTACTGAGAA
This sequence comes from Argiope argentata, assembly GCA_026289955.1. Taxonomy (NCBI): domain Eukaryota; kingdom Metazoa; phylum Arthropoda; class Arachnida; order Araneae; family Araneidae; genus Argiope; species Argiope argentata. The sequence continues at coordinate 1,044,353 of JAOUZG010053381.1, read as the reverse complement.
TATCTTATAATCGTTGTTAGCAAATAATGCTTTCCGAATCAAAAACATCGGGTGACAAGAAATAAATGTACAAAAGTTAGGGTTAAATGGCGACGATGTCTACAATTCATTACCGTCGCTGCTTTTACAGGCAGTGACTACTCAATAAAACTTGTGCAAGTCTGTTATAACCATTGTACTATTTATGACGATTTATAAAACATTTTAAATAATTTTTTAATAAAATAGTGGTAGCTTTTCTAGGTCTTTAAAGAAAAACTAATCGTTTCAACTTACAAACATAATGATTATTCTATAGCATATTCGCTTTTCAAAAACAACAGAAATGTATATTCACTTCAGTTCATTGTTTTCTACTCAAAATATGTGAGACAAGAATTAAGAACCAAAATTAAAATGAAAGATCTATTTTTTAAATTTCTTTAATTCGAATGTTGTTGTTCACATTTCTTATCAGCAAGATCTCGAAGTACGAAATTTTTTCACGAAAAAAGATTGTGTGCTAGCTTCTTTAAACAGTACTTTTTGAGCATGAGTAAAACCATTTAGCATAAAAACAGAGGCTTCACCCATATCTATATCTATACTAATAATAAAGCTCAATGTGTATGTTGACGTTGTATAGGCCAGACTGTTAGATTTACAGCTCCCAAATTTCGCACGTGCATACCATGTGAACCGAGAATGTGTACCTTGGAGCCCTTTTTTGAATGTTTAATTGAAAATTAAGCGAAATTTGGACGTTTTTTGGGCATAACTTCTGAAATTATTACAGAAGAAAATTGATTTTTGCATCAAGTTAAAACTTAAAAAAATATTTTTTCAATGATACTGCTGTTTTAACGTATAAATTAAATTTCTATTTTTTATGTATTTTTTAAAATTTGATTTAATTGTATTTTTCAACAATTTATTTCGAATAAAATAAAAAATAAAATTTTATCTGCATCACAAGAACTCAACTTTTAATAACGTGTTGTCATCATATTTTTAAAATTTTTGATTTAAAAAAAATAAGTTCATTACTACAACAAATAAAACCCAGAAAAAAATGTAATTTTCAGCACGTGATTACATAAAATGAAATCAATAGGAAATAATAATTTTTTAACCAATAAATGAGTCGCTTGCAATACTAAAATTACTAATTCCACGAAAGAAAAATATGATGCAACTTGCATGAGCATGTGGTTCTTCAATGAGGAAAAAATTAGCTTTTATGAACGTGTTGTCATCATATTGGCAAAATATCAAACTAAAAAAAAGGTAAATCATTTTTAGAGTCTTAAATGCGTTGAATTTAATACAAAAATAATAAAGCAGTAAAATAGTTTAAAAATTCAAAACATTAATTTCTTTTATCGCATGTGACGTCATTAATATTTTTTAAGTCATTTAAATCATTAAGCAGTTTTAAACGGTTTAAAACAATCACGTGACTATCAGATTTCGCGACCATCGATAATTACGAAAACATTTTTTTTTTAATTCCAAATCGGTCAAGCTCCAAAATGTTTGTCTCATAGCTATTTTTTTTTCGAAAATAAGTTTTAAATTGGTTTGTAATGGCCGCGTGACTATATTATTGTATTATCTGTAATTTTTATATGAACAGTGTTTTTTTCCCCTCCTGTCAAAATTTTCTGAACATCTAAACTTTTTTCGATAGCTAGTTGATAAAAAATGAAAGCCTTAAATAGAATTATATTCTAATATTTACAGTTTTCGTTCCTTCTTCTTCTTCTTCTTTTTTTGAGAAATACACATAATAAGAATGCACTAGTGATGCCATTAAAGAATAAATATATGTTAGATATTACTAAAGTGTGATAGTTAAAACTGAAAAAAAAATTACGAAAAAAAATGCTAATTTTCTGAGCGCTAGATTAATTATTTAAAAATAAGAAATCGTAAAAAAAACTGGAAGGTGAAGTCATTTCATAGAAACGAGGAACAAAAAGCAATTGATAATAAGTTGAAGGAAAATATAATTAACTCTTAATTATTTCTGTTGAAGTAAAACATTTTGTGTCTTTCATGATCTTTTTAAGGTTTAAAACAATAAAACATGGTTTTTAATTGATAATTTTACTTATAAGAAAATACATTGTGAAAATCAAATTCGCTTCCGTGAATGTAATGAATCTCCGCATTTTAATGAATCATGATATAAAATCGCATCTGCATACGTAATAATAAAGCTATATTGGTAAAAACAGGTTATCCTTTTGAAAACCCATCAGCTTTCAAAGAAGCGTAATAATTAATAATGCAATACTGGTAAAAACAGGTAAAAATATTTGTTGTCCGTCTATTTCGGAGACATGAAAACCTCTTAATCAAAAAAATATTATGTGAGAAGAAGGTTTAAAAAATCAACTTTCATTCCACATTAAACATAAAAATTTAATTTTCAGCTCGTACCTGCATGAAAAGAATATGAGAATTGATAGTTTTGAAAAGTAAATGCAAGTAAAAGTTTTCTATGATATTTTATGATACACTTATGACAAATTCAATTAAAAGTTTTAGTTAAGGCAAATATGACTTAATATATATAGAAGAAATCTTCTATAATTGGAGTCCAACAGCTAATTTGTAAACTTTTTGTAATGGACATATATCTCTTAACAAATGGTCTAAATCAAGTAAATAATTATATTCTTAGTAAACTGAGGTAAAAATTGTTAATGAATTACAATTTTAAAATCTTTATATATATCATCAGCTTTGTGAATCATATTAAACAAAATATTCTAGAGACAATAAGTCCTTACAATAAAAAAGTGGTACTCCAATAAACTAAATCAATCATTAAAGCTGATCAACCTATGAAAATTTCAACATAAATATTCAATAAAAACTGGCGATTTTAGATCACTTTATCGACCATCTCAAAGAAGCCAATAAGGGTTTCTTAGAATTGGCCTAAGATTATGAAAAAGATGATTGTTCTAATCTTGCAATATTCAGAACTGAATAAATCGGCCAGATTTGATCCAGAAAATAGAAACGTAAGGAATATTTTACAGAATATGAATCTATCAAACCAAAGGACTATCTAAAATTTAAGTTTAAATAATTTTTTGAAGTGCATTTTTAAACCAAAAAAAATTAGATATATTGTTGAGAGTATTTATTTATATTTAAAAATAAAGTTAAAAACTGAATTTTTTTAATTGAATCCGTGAATCTGTTTGCTGAATAATTTTTTGAAATATTAGAAATTATGAAAATGCATTATATTTCATTTTCTGTAGTTCGACATTGAAGTTCCATTTTAAAGGAAACTTCAATGTCGAACTACTCTACTTTCAGATCATTTTTCAATTTTCTTTAAAAACATGCTTCGATTTATTAAAAAGGTTTAATATTAATTGCAGTTTCATCGTTTCCCCTTTAATTTAAAATTGAATTTTAAGGGCACTGATAGAAAATCATAGAGAGATGCGGAGTTCAAAGATCAGGACTGCTTAAGCCCTACATAATA
>JAOUZG010053381.1:1012206-1035863 GCA_026289955.1 Argiope argentata | reverse complement strand
TATAAAAAAGATAATATGACAAAATAGAGAGTTAATAGAACGGAACATCCTCCCACCTTGAGCTGTCGGAGGACAGCTCAATACAATCTTCATAAAATTTAGTATTTCACATATTACAAATTCATTCTTTTAGGTAATTTAATAATACTGCCACTTCTTGTCACAAGAGGGGCATTTTCTTGTTCTTGAGGAGGGTAGCTTTTGTCCATGGGGAAAGACTTTTGTGGAATCTGGTCAATGGGAATTTCTCTAGGCATACCAGGCCAACTTTTAGATGATACTTCCAATGGGAAAATTCTTTGAATAGGTCTTAATATCTCGGAATGTTTTTCGGTTCGTAAGAGAACCAAGCGAACTATATTGTCAGGGCCTGGAAGTAGTTTGGTGACCAGTCCAAGAGGCCAATTAATACGTTTGGCATTATCGCTACCAATAAGTACGACGTCTCCTACCGACACTGTGTGTTGAATTGCTTTGGGGTCTCTTCGTTGAACCAGTAGGGCTAAATACTCGGACCTGAAATGTTTTCGGAGATCCCTCATAATTTTCTGTCGATAGCGTAGCCTTTTATTCAAGGATTTTTCGTCCACTTCATCACAATCAGGATTGTTCGCATCTCTGATATCCTGTAGAAACAGCGATGGTGAGAGTGGAATTAACTCATCATTTTCAGAGATGTAAGTGAGAGGACGTGAATTGACGATTGCTTCGGTATCACATAAGACAGTGGTCAATTCTTCGAAAGATAGATGCGCTCGTCCCAAGACTCTCCTAAGTATTTGCTTTAAAACTCCTATCAATCTCTCCCACCATCCTCCCCACCAGGGTGCAGCAGGAGGGATGAAACGCCATTCAATTTTTCTGGAAATGCTGCGTTTAACAATTTCATCCCAGTCTACAGCTTTTAGTGCAATTGAGGCACCCACGAAATTTCCTCCGTTATCACAGAATACCACAGAAGGTCTACCTCTTCTCGCAATGAATCTTCTGAATGCTTGGAAAAATGATTCTGTAGACATGGCTGTTAAAAGTTCAAGATGAATTGCCCTATAGACAGCACATGTAAATATACATATCCATGCCTTTTTTCCTCCTTTCAAAAATAAAGGCCCCGCCAGATCTATTCCTACGCACTGAAAGACAGCAGAATCATTTACTCTTTCTGGTGGAAGAGGCGCTGCTACAGCATCCAAATGCTTCTCTTTCAGTCGTTTACAAATGACGCACTTCGAAAGCACTCGTCCAATGGTCTTTCTGGAATTTAATATCCAATATTGCTCTCTCAATATATTTTGCAATATTTGAGTACCCGCATGAAGATTTTTCTTGTGAGCAGACATAATCAGTCTTTCAACAACAGGATGATGGGAAGGCAAAAGTGCAGGAATCTTGAAATTCTCGTTATCTTCCCTATGAGTTAGTTTTGTTCTTACACGTATAACTCCCTGGTTATCTCTGAAAATATTCAAGGATTTTAGTTTTTTATCTGCATCCTGAGTAAATGTTTCGCCTTGAATCAACTTTATAACTCTTTCTTCTGCGTATTTGAATTCTTGACAAGATAGCTCTCCAATGTGACGAATGTGTTAAAAATGAATCTTTGTATCCACCCAACCATTCTAACAATTTTGTCGTAATCCGAGAAAAATCTGTAATACCACCCTAAACCATGATATATGCAAAGTTCATTACCTTGCTTTTCCGAGGTATCACACCAGACACAAACAGAATTTTGAGTCAAAAGACAGGTACCACCGGTTGAAGGAGTTTTCCTCTCCTGCAATGCCGATTCCAGATCAAGAGTCAATTCGCTCAACGGCCAATTTTCAGGAGATCTTCTGAGCCACTCCGGACCATCCCACCATCGAGAGGCTACAAGATGACCAACAGAACAACCTCTGGATGGAAGGTCTGCAGGATTAATATCACCAGGTACATGTCTCCAATTTTTCGACTTAGTCAGGGTCTTGATCTCTTTTATACGGTTATTTACGAATACCGACCAGATCTCATCCTTCTGGATCCACGCCAAAACCGTGGTAGAATCGGTCCAAAAATAAAATTCCATGTCTTCCCTTTCCGAATAGTGTAGTCCCTCTACCACAGTAGCACACAATCTTGCTCCAATAAGAGCTGCTATCAACTCCAAACGAGGTATAGTGAGTACTTTAGGAGGAGCAACTCTAGACTTGGCGGCTAAAAGATTAACCTCCACTCTCTGAGCCACTTCCACTCTGATAAAAACGACTGCTGCATATGCATTTTGGCTCGCATCGCAAAAAGTATGGATACTAATCCTCTGCTGTTCAGTAGACGAAACACCAAGCCAACGCGGTATGCTTACATTTTTCAATAAATGCAGATCATTGAACCAGTCTGAAAATTCTTTCTGACATTCAGTTTCAATCTCTGAATCCCAAGAAATATTTTTCTTCCAAAGTCTCTGCAGTAGTAACTTGGGAAAAAGTAAAGCTGGGCAAACAAATCCTATCGGGTCGAAAATTTTATGGGATATTGACAAGATCTTCCCTTTAGTAATATCATTTAGTTCAAACTTATCTAGCCAATCTAAATTCAAATGTAATTGGTCTTGATCTCGCTTCCAAGATACACCCAATATTAAGGAAATACCCTTTTCTCCCGTACTTTGCCAGTCTCTCAAATTAAACTTTCCTGTTTCCATAATATCTTTGGCTTCTTCTTTAAATCGTAATAGTTCCTTTTTTGTTTCAACATTTGTAACAACATTGTCCACATAGAAACTATCCTTCAATTTCTTTAACAACTCTGAATCATATCTGGAATCTTCACAATATCTGTGTAAATGAAAATCTATGACAGCACCGAGCAAGTACGGACTGCTTTTCACACCGAAAACCACTCGCTTATGACGAAAAATTTTCAATTTTTGATCATCGGTCCACCATAAGAATCGCAGATAATCTCTGTCCTCTTCTCTCACGCCAATCTGCAAAAATGCCTTTTCAATGTCCGCTGACACGCCATATTTTTTCTCTCGAAACCTCAGAATTAGAGATGGGATTAGTTCAATTAAGTTTGGTCAATTTAAACATTGGTTTAATGATGGGTTGCACTTTTCCCTTGCTGATGCATCAAAGACTGGTCTTATTCTTGTGGTTCCATAATGTTTTATAATTGGTCTATGCGGGAGATAATGCACGCCTGATTCTTTATCTGTAGACGGTACTTCTTCAATAAAACCTAATTTCAGCCATTCTGACAACGTACTGTCATATGCATTGAAAAGCTTTTCGGAATGAAGCCTCTTTGTCATTTTTTTCTAATCTCTTCAAAGCTAATTCTTTATAAGAGGGCAAAGGCAGATGCTCTTCTTTCCATGGTAGTGCGACCTCATAGCGACCATCTGTAGTTACTGCAATAGAATTTAAGAAGTTTATTTTCGTTTCCAAATCTTCTTCTTTCTTAGATTTTACCATAGCAGAATCTTTAATTCCAATAACATCAAGGTTCCATAGATCTGTGATAGAAGCCTCCTGTATAAATAATGAAGTCACAGTCATGGCCAGGTTCTCGGTTTCCTCACTAGAAGTAACTTTACCCATTAATGTCCAACCTAAACGAGTTTCGATCGCAAGAAGTCCACAAGACAAATTTATTTGCCTTCCAGTGAACAATTTGGATGCAAGATCAGCTCCGATCAAAACCTCAATAGGCCCTGGTGGATCATCAGTATCAGTTATATGAACATTAAGACATCTAGCCTCTTCCATCCAGGGACCTCTTTTTATAGAATTGACATTTCCGCAAATTATGGGTTGATCCAAAATCTCGAAACTTTCAATATAACTGCCTTCAAGACTTCCCAGTTCAACATTAAAACAGGAATGATTTTTCTGTGAAGTCCTAAGTCCACCGAAAAGGGAATGGATTATAACTTCCTGTCTGAATGATTCGCATCCCAGTTCCGAGGCTGTTTCCTTCAAAATATATGACCTTTGGGATCCTGTGTCAACTAGAGCTCGAACAGCTCTTTTTCGGCGTAGTCCCCCTAGCTGTTATCTTTAAAGTTTGTAAAAACACCTTGGGTTCCTTGGCAAAAGTAGACAACGCAGAAAGATTTTGCTCAGGTTTTATCTCATCAAAACTAAGGTTTTTATTTTCTTCTTTCTTCTCAGATAGCATCGGACACATAAGCGGCACATGGTGCTTGCTACATATTATACATTTAAGCTTAATTCGACACCTTTTTGTGTTATGTACGACCTTTAAACATGAGAAACAAGCCTGCTTAGCTCTTAATGTCTTCCTTTTATCATCGAGTGACATTTTTTGAGCAATAAAACAATCGGAACTAGAATGTGCTTTTGAACAAAAAAGGCAGAATAACCTTGTTTCATTGTGAACCAAGAGTTCCGAAGCAGTAGCCACATCTTCATTTTTTGATAATCTATTGGTTCGAACCCTTAAGTCCTTTTTGGCAAGTCCAAAGCCATCCATTGCCATTGAAATTCTCTGTTCGGCTTCAACTTCAGTCTTAATGAATTTCATAAGTTTTTCTAAGCGACCAGTAGGAGTTGGATCCGCATCAACATTTCTTCTGTAAGTGCGCAAAATATCTTCAGATAAACTGCTCTCAACAAGTGGATACAATAATGGAGCACATTTTTCCGCTGTTATACCGAGCGATTCAAGCGCTCGCATAGCTGATTCCAATTTATCATATACATCATGAATTGGCAAAGGTTTTGCAACGTTCTTGATAACTAATTTCAAAAGTTCTCTTATATAGACTTCCACCAACATATCCTCTTGACCGAAACGTTCTTTCAAACTCTGTATCACTTTTGGATAATTTTGTGCCGTAGGTGGGAAACTTTGCACTACTTCCCTTGCCTTCGAACCATCTTGAGTCGATTGAATCAGATACTGAAATTTGTTTTCTGGTGCCAAGCTAGCATCTTCGTGTATTTTTGAAAATTGGCTCCAGAATCCAAGCCATTCCGTTAATTCCCTGTTATACTTCTTCAGTTCAATTTTAGGTAATTTGTATCTTGGGGTTTCATTGACAGCATTCGACACTTTATCAGCTTTACCGCGATTATTCTCTTCAATAGACAATTTCAACTTTAAAAATCTTTCCTCATATTCATCGCGTACTGAAATTTCTTTTTCCAACTCTGCTTCATCACTATCTTCCAACATCATATAAAAAATACTTTTATCTAATTCTTTTAATTTCTCAATTTTAGACTGAATAATTAGAAATTTAGCATTTACCTCTGAATCACCATATCCTTTTTCACCTATTAAAGATTCCAACATATTGCATTGTTTTGTAAACGCAGATCTAACGACAGTTCGCTCAGCCTTTTCAACTTTCGTTTTATCCATAATTAAAAGTCCTGTCGCGGACGCCAAATGTTGCGTGCTCACGCCTTATACTTATATTAAATATGAAACATTTAAAGCAAAAACCTCGTAAGATATTCCGAGCAGTAGAAAAGAAAACATGCATCAAATGTCGAACGCCAACTTTATTCCAACGATAAACAAAACACACTAATTCCAAAAGCTTAATAACAATGTTGCCATATTTGAAAACTAAATATTACAAATATCACTATAAAAAAGATAATATGACAAAATAGAGAGTTAATAGAACGGAACACCCAGTACCTAGACCTGACAAAATCTAAAGAAATTCAAGCCCAAATTGAAGGTATAGATGAACAACTTCGGGAACTTGGTACATGCCCACTACAAAACTGCAATCTGCATACAGCCCCCACAGAAAATGAAGACGCCATGGAGACTGAACCGTTCCAAGTAATTGACAAAAGACATGCTGCAAAAAGAAAAAATTCCACTGACAGGCATGAAATAGTTGTTCGAAATAAATTTCAAGCACTTGAAGATGAAAATAGCACAGAAAATAAAGCAATTCCCCCAATTAATCTCAAGATGTCAGAGGATTACAACATGACACTCCAGGAGATCGGAAGGAAGTTTCCCAAGACAGTCAACGTTTACGTCAATGGATTCATTAGAATATCCCCCAAAAGCGATTCGGACAGAAAAGGAATAATAGAAATACTAAAAGCTAAAAACAAGGAATTTATAATTTCTGAAGATCCGCTGGATAGACCACTTAAAATTATTCTAAAAGGACTGCGAGGTAACTTTGAAAAAGATGAAATAAAAAGAGAATTGGGAGAAATGAATTTCAAAATTAATAGGATATCCCAACTAAAGAATTTCCGCACAAAAACCTTCCACCCCATTTTCCTAATAGAAGTTATGAAAACTGAAAATTACCAAAGCATCTACAACATCAAATCCATAGCCTTTATCCGGATTAAAGTGGAGTCCTACAGAAGACAATCGAAAGCAACAATGTGCTTTAACTGTGCAGGATTCTTTCATAGCGCGCAGAACTGCAATTGCAGGCCGCGTTGCATTAAATGCAATGAAAACCATCCCACTCAATCTTGTCCCATTAAAGAAAAAATTCCTGATCCGTACTGCATCAACTGCAAGGAAAATGGTCACCTCGCCTCCTGGAGGGGGTGTAAAAACTATCCATCAACCAGAAAAGTCCCGATCCAGAGAAATTCCTTTGCTGAGGCCGTGAAAGAAAAAAGTGGAACTCCGAAATTATCTGAAGATAAGCAAGCCCAATCTCAACCAAAGAAAATGACTCCCGAACCCAAATTGAATGAGAAATTTGAAATAAACGAATTCAGAGAAACAATAGAAGCCCTCCGAGAATTGAAAGCACTCCTAAAAGAATTCCCTGAGCTTATCAACCTTGCAAGAAACCTACGAAAAACCCCCGACAGAGAAGAAAGAAAACTCTGTCCTCATCTATTTGTCCTCATCTATACTACTATTATAAATGTGAAAGTTTGGTTGGATGATGGGATTCATTCACAGCCAGAACGGCTGAAGGAAATTAGATGAAATTTAGCATAGAGATAGATTATAGTCTACAGAAAAACATAGGCTAGTTTTCATTCCGGTTAATTTTTTTATTAATTAAAAACTAAATTTTCCACCAAAAAATCTGAAAACATCTGCCTGAGCTTTTTGAATCGCTTGTTTTTATTTTTCTATTTCCGGTGTTCTTTTAATATTATCTTATCTAATGGGATTCTTTGTGATTTATTGTAGGATTTCCCGAAAGAAAGCATTTTTCAGCAGAACAAAATATTTTTTAAAAAAAATCTAATCTTTTGTTTTTACTTTTCTGTTTCATTTTGATATTATCTTACTATTCTAAAGAAAGTTTTATTAATTTTTTTCTTATGCTGTTCTTGTGTTAATATAATCCGATATTTCCAGTTCATTTCTCTTAATTTTTTTTCTTTCCGTACATATTCTTTTTGCCTATTTTCCTCATTTTCGATTAAATTTTTAAAAGTACCTTTATAGTTTCAAGTACATAGCTTTTAAGTAGTTTTTTTCCCTCCGCGCTAATGATCATAAACGTAACATGTTTTCGATCGGTTATTTCAAACGATTCTGTTTATTTTCGTAGGGTATGATGAATTTAAAATCAAACGTTAATTAATAGAACTTTTGATTCCTTCAGAAGTGCTTTTGAATAAAAATTAAAAAGAAGAATTGAAATTAAAATTTTCTAATCTGTATTCCGGTACCCCAACTGGTGCTTAAAATTCACGTCTTTGCGTTGCTCCAATTGTCGTTGAAAATGTATGCATGCATACGGTTTTGATAACATTTTACATTGTGATAAGAGTATCAGTTCTCACATATACATAGCAAAATTTCCAAGCATACGAAGTCGCGGGCAAGAGCTAAAAGGCAAATCATTCTATACCGCATTCTACTCACGGTGGTGCCTTTATTCTTGAAAAACGGATTTAACAGAAAATACTTCATTCTCAGGAGGAGGAAAAGAAATGAGTCGCTGTTATCATAACAAAGAGATAAGAAATAATAAGCTAATTGCTGAATTATTGCATTTTTATAAGGAAAACAGGATTATAAACATGAAATTTCAATTAAAGATTATTTCTGAATCAAACTAAAAAATTATTCATGAATCAAGACTCAGCTCAAACTAAAAAAAGATACAATTGTATTTAGAGAAAGCCAGTGTTGCTACTACTAAAACGCAGATGGTGGTGTTTAGTTTCAATGGGATTTAGCTGTGCATCAACTTTAAAGAAACGAATTTGTAATTATAATTGCTATAGCAAACATTTTGATAAAATAAACGCAACAGATTGTAAAAACTAAATTTATAAAGATTATATAAATGCTGATAAAAATCATATTATAACAGAGTATTTAAAAATTTTGAATCCTACTTTTTAAGAGATTTAATGAAAAGGGAAACCAAATTTAGATTGAGGGGAAAAAAAACAAAAAAAATCTTTGTTTCCATTGGACAAGATTTGGATATTTTTATTCTTAAATTATCTAGAAAATACCATAGGCCTGAGGAAGGTTTCAAATAATGGAAATTGAGAATTTTAGAGAAAATTAAGACTAAATTGAATGCAGATATTGGCGTATCTAAAGAACGTGGAATTTATTTTAACAAAGCATTGAAAAAAAAAGAAAAAAAAATTTAAAGGAGAAATTTGTTATTACATTAATAGATAAATCAGCAAATAATTTCTGCTGAATTTGTAAAATATTATTATGGAAAACTATTAATTAATGAATATAATTCTAATTCAACTTATATTTTAAGAAATCGGGATGAAAATGGAATAAGATAAAAGAATGCTAGCTATTGTTTGGATGAGAAAAAAAATAAAGTTTTTGCTGTGGCCAATTTGAAGTTTAAGAATTTACTTAAATTTATCCTATTAAATATCATTTTTCAAAAATGTTTGTTTATTTCAATGTAGTATTAATATTTCTCTGCAATACTTTTAAAATAATGATTCGAATTGATAAAACCACTTTTTTCTCTTGTACAATCGATACTTTTTGAAACGTAGAGTAATATTGTCTAAAAGCAGTAGGAAAAGTCATTAATCCATTACATTATTTTTAACCAGGGTCCCAATTTTATTAATTTATGTTTCGTATCAAAACTTGTGACCTTATATGCTCTCAGAGATTGCGAAAATTGTATTCTAATTTTCCCTGCAAAATTCTTTCAACTTTTTTAAATTCATGCCTGAATTTCAACTAGATGTAGAAGTAAATAACTGTGTATGAAGAACAATATTCTTCGGTCCAGGTTTATCGGTCTACATGGGAATAAAAATATGTCGGATATCTATCTCAAAACTCTATAATTGATCAATATTCCTAATTCTCAATACTCATGTGATGTAGTATATAACACTCAATACTCTTCAAAAACTTATTGAAGCTTTTAATTTACTATAACTACATCTAATTACATTAACGAACATCTAAAACTACGACGCACAGAAAACAAAACATTACATCCAAATTTCAATGTTCTTAGAACTCTAAAACATGTTGCCAGATACAAGTACAATAAAGTTTTAAAAATAATCTCGTGATCAGGCAGTTTTTAACAAATACGTACACATGAATGCTAATCCAAATACATTGTTCTGTTTCCAATACTGGCGAAATGCGAAAACAAATATAATAGTCGAGACACAATACATGACAATAATTATTAAAACTGATTATCCGTATATAACTTCCATGCCAAAAACGTTTTCATATTCCATAGCAGATGAGTAATTATAATTAAAACAGCTAAAGAGAAAATAATATACTTGTATAATTTGAAGATTAATTCGTATCGAAAGGCTTAGTATACCGCTATTGTTTTCGTTTGCAGATAGTGATTTCTTCACTTTCCGATATCATTGAATTTCGCGCTTGAAAATATTAATATCCTATAAAAATATTTTCTCGTTGCCTGTGATGTGATCTTCTACAAATATTCATTATATAATTTTTTTAAGTGACTGAATATAGAATTAAAATTAACGGTATTTTTATATAAATTATTTAGCAAATACTTTATTTCAATAAATAAATATGAACAAATAGTTTTGAAATGCATTGAATATTATTCTTAAATAGATAAATAATTGACCTTTTTTAATTAATAAATTAAGCATTAATTACAATTGATCAATTTTATCATAAGTAATAACTAATAAATTTTAATAACAGTTATTTGAAACAAATATTTTTAAAAAACAAAAGCAAAAATATCTGTTATTTAAAAATTCTTGCTATGCATCTGTACTACTAAGCTACATCCATTGAGCTGACAGATGGCGATCAAACCACGTGTTGAGAGAAATGTTCGCTTCCCTTATTTAATTATTTTATAATAGCTGCTTTAAAGTTGCTTCGCATTCTAACAGAGCATTTTCCTGAAAATACTCGGTTTATTCTACAGTTTCGGCAATGCTTTGGATTACTATTCCTTTTTCTGGACACTCTATAATATATAATTATTTTTCAGGTTTCGCCAATAACGAAAGAGCGTTTTAAATTTTTTCAAAGATTGTGCTGCCGTCTATTGAGCAATTTTCAAAGTATTGTAGATCACAAAATATATTTAAGTCACAAAGAAGCTCGTGTTTTTTAAATGTAGCGATTGATATCAAAACAATAATCAAATTTAAGTTAAATACATTAGTTACTTACACATTTGCCTATTGTTGATAGTCTTACAAAACATGTTATTCAATTTTGTTCGAGGCAGCATGAAACGAATAAAAATGTCCGTCACAAATCAAGAAATTTTTAATTTAGCACATAACTGGTCACAACAGTCATTAGAATTGTACTTTAACTCGAAAACGAAAGGTTGAAAGCTCGCCAACAGACATTTTAGTTTATTTTTGTTTTTATTGTTGAAAAATGTAGATTATTCTTTCTTGAAATGTGTACTAGAAATGTCCGAATACTAAAATTTTAAGATCAAAAAGCGTAAGGTCGAAGACTTGCTAACTGACAGTACATGTACTTCTTATTTTAAAAAAAAAACTTTTTATGTTGTTATTCAAGGTTTGTTGTAGCAAGCTGACAAATATATACTTCTCTAATCAACGATTGCCAATCTCGCATTAGAAACTGGTCAAGAGGAATTGCCGATTAAACGGTTAAAACTCAGTACCACAAATCCATCAGCCTCACGCTGATGAATTTAAATTAGACGACATTTATAAAATTTCAGAAATCAATTTATCTCCACTAGTGGTAGATTAATCGAAATTAGAAACAAAATATTTCACTCTTTTGTTAAGATTCATATGCTCATTTATTGCATAATTCTTCCTTTTGTTCAGAGCAGTCATTTATCATACGTCAATTTTTCTTTATGATCCATTTTCTCATATTTTTTATATCGCAAAAGCTCCTCAGTAAGATAAATGGTAAAAAGCTATAGAGATAATAGATAACTGGATTGAAAAAAAAAAAAAAAAACGAGTAAAATGTTTCTGATATTTGACTCCACAAACAGCAAATTACTTTTACACTTTTTTTTCCTTCCATTTTCTTTAGAAATTTGTGAAAAATTGTTAAAAAAATAAAACAAAAGGGTAAAAATTTAAATAGTGAGATAATTTAAAGTTTCATTGAACTAAACAATTTCCCCAAAATTATATAGATTTTACTGATGAAATATGAAGAAAATTGATCTTTCTTTTGAATAGATCAAAGCCCTTGGAAGTCCTTGGCTGAAATTCCATTTCATCCACCCATAAAAAGAAAAATGTTTTAAGAACGATCGCAGCGTCCTCCTCTCAGAGACGGCGGCAGAGATTTGACGATTGGGAGGGGGGCATAAAGTGACCCCTCAACTAGACTGATAATGTAAACTTTTCAAATATTTGCGAGTTTGTAGCAATTACAATTATTACTATTATTTTCTCTTATGAATACTAGATGGCAATGCTAGATTTAGAATCCCATAATTCATTGGGGTTGAGAGTAGAATTAGATGATGCAATTCTGTTAAGTTGAGCGCGTGATTGTCTTGTATTGTTTAGTTCAGTGTGTGAGTGTGGTTATTAAAAAATATGTTCTTCAAAACATGCGTCCTGTTGCTTCCAGCACGAATTCTAATAATCTACATTCCACCACAAGTACAATTTAAATATTCTTCAGCAAAAGAAATATTATACCTATGCTTAAATTTTATTTAATTAAAATTCTGTTCAAATTAAGTATAAAAATAGCTATTAATTGCGTTTATCAAACGAGCAAAATAATTCATGTTTTAGAAGCACTGTTAATAAAATATATAATAAATTGTGATTCCTATTTTCACGTGATTCTTTTCTAATTTTTTAAAATTCAACATAAAGTAAAAATGTGCACTTTGAATGAAGACTATAAATTAAACATTATCGAGAGAAAAAAAAGGATAAAATTTTTAATTGTTTTTTTATTAAAATTCTAAAAAAAAAAGTACAGAGAAACAAAAAACCGAATTGCATTTTTCTGGCCTTCAAAGAAAATATGCGCCAAGTGTAGCACCTCTAAGTTAAGCAGTGAGGGTTGTTATGATCCAATAGAAATGCTGATTCACAAATTTTCATCTTATTTACTTTTTTTAAAATTGCTTTGAGGTGCACATTTTTATCCGCCAAATCATTCATAAACCAACTTTATAAAGCGTAGAACAAATTGTCAAGCTTATAACAAGTTAATATACTCGCACACTTACCAACGAACATTGCTCCTTATTAAAAATAAGATTAAGACTATAAACTGGAAAATTGTATTGAGTAAGAGATTTTTCACTACATCAATTATGATCACAGCTTAGAAAATAATTTAAGTGCAAATGAACAAAATGCCTTGTAAGATATTCAGAATACTTTAAAAATAAAATTTGGATTTGAAATCGTTGACCTTTAATTATCTCTGATTGGAGAAAATCAATTTTAAACATGACGCAATTATTCTTCAAGTTCTTCTTCTATAAGCCGAATTTTTATTTTTAACTCCAAAAAAAATGTGGAAACGAAAAATCAGAAATTATAAACCTATATATGCAAATGAAAACAAATTTTTGTGTTTAAACAATTTTATTACATTATAATCATTGTGTGACTTTTAAGTCACGTCTGCCTATAAAATTTTCACTTCTGTGTATAATAGCTCTTGTATGAAAGTCCATAAAACTATTTGTATTTGGTGTAAGGCATAAATTTACTCGCATTAATAAACATAGTTTGATAATCACTGAAAAAAGCACCAATAGTTTCAGTTGGATCAAATGGTTTCGCGTAGTTTCACTGTAGTTACAGTTTGCACAGCATTTTTCAATGTATGTTTATTTCAAATATTAACATTCTATTGTTAATCTATATTAGTTTTAAACCCAGAAATATGGTTAGAATATGTCTACTGCCTGTTTTTCTAAAAAAAGGGTCCCGAAATTGTTCGGACACCTTAAAACATGCTCTATAAACTATCCTTTTTTGTTCCCAACAGTAAAATTTCATTAAAAAATATTAAAATTTAGATTCGTGACTTGTAGCACTGGCAGTAATAACTATTACGCGGGAAAACATTTCTTTAAGTGCTTAAAAATTATCCTGAATATAATTAAAGATGAAGATAACTTTATAATTAATAGTAACAAAGAACTTTTGGAATTTCTAAAAGATAACACTGATAAAATTAATACTTGAAAATTTATACATATGAAAAATTAATAAATTCAACCTGCTAAGGACGATTACGCCAAATACTGAGAGTCAGGCCTCTTCACATTTTCTTCATTTACAGGAGATTAACCCCTGACCGTGGCTAGGAGCTCCATGAAACATGTCATAATCATACAGAAAGGCTTCATTTGCTTACTAAAATATTTCAAATGTTTATATACGTTAGTGTAATTCAAGTGATAAACTTTTAAATAAGAATTTATCTTCTAAAATAGAAATCTTCTCATATAATAACATGGGATTTCTGGTGGCATATTTCACTTTTTTTACAATATTTATTCTATATTTTATTGGAATTTAAAGGCGCACTCATGGGCTACAGAACCCTTATGACGTAAGACAATCAAAGACGAAGGCGTGTAAATTTCAACAAGTAAAAGAAAATAATATAATCTGCTATATCTATCACTCCTTTAATACACTATTATGTTACATAACCTAATTTTATCTTAACTTGTCTTTATTTCATATGTGCTGAACAATTATTCTCTTACAGATCGAACAATAGAAAGGTAATCAAATTATATGGTTCAAAGGAATTCTAACTTATTACAAATAAACTAGCGGCTATACCTCGGCGATTAAGGACCTTTAGTCCAGGTGCTCCTCCCAAACAATCATCACGTCGTCATCAGGCCAAGTTCCGCCATTCTATGTTCAAAACCACTGTGAAGTTCTCAACGGACAATAGTTTAAACCGCTCCCTCACCAGAAAAACAGCTAAAATCCCCCTTCATCACTCTCTTCTACTCTGGACACCTGCGTTCTCATTGACCGAGACAACTCATCCTCTCTCCCTCACCTGCCTGACGCATATCTACCAGAAGGTCAAGTCTAGCACTATCCATCGCACCATCACAATCTAAATTAACTTATGTAAATATAGAAAACATCATCTGTTCAGTCTATCATCATTAAGGAAATAGTCTTTCGGGGCTGGGTTTCCCCATAATGCTATCATTGAAGTTAAAATAAAATATCCAACTATTTTTTCTCCCCGAATTCTGCAATATTTAAATCGTGCAAATCTGATGGAATCTTATCATCCGTTCCGTTGCATCATTCAAGTGATAAGTAGATCCATCATTCAAGTTATAGTAGATAAGAAAAAACTTTATCCGTCGAGCCAATAGATGGCGCTCCAATTTGAAATGTTGTCAACATATCCCTCTATTCAAACTTTTGGCGTATAATGATAAATTGTTATTTTGTGAAATGTATTCGTATAAAAAAGTTCCGACATTTTTTAAATGCATCCCCCATTCTATATATTATCTACAATTCTATTTCACTAGCAGCAGATTTTGCCACTGAAGGAAAAGGGGTCATATTTATACCCTAAATATTTGCAATCCATTATTCACAGTCTGCCATACGATGAGTAATAAACAAAGTTGGAATTTTATATCATTTTATATTTTAAAAAATATTTCCTTTAAATATCCTTTAATGCAACGTTAGTTTATTAGGTAATTTACACATAACAGATACATTGTCTCATTACGTTGCGTTTGTAATTGTGGTTTGTTCGCAGCGCCATCTATCACTGCTACATTTAAACACTATTTTGAATGCTGCAACTTCGTCAGAAAATAGTACAGAACCTGTGTCAAAAATTTTTCTATAACATTATACAAAAAATTGGGAAAAAGCGAAGAATTGAAGGTTTGGCGACTGATAAGATTACTTTTTTTTTGTCTTTTCCATTGTTATCTGTGCTCTGCTCTGTGTTAAATTTTATGTCAAGGGGTTTTAACAATCCACTGGAAGCAATTGCCAGTTTCTCGATTGAAACCGGTCTAGGATAATTGCCGTTTGGAAACGGTCTATACTCAGCGCTTTAAACACTTCAATCCTTACGCTAGGATGTACCAGTCGATCATAATTATATATATCTTAAAATGTGTTCAAAATTATTTTAGTGGTAAATTTAAGGATATTATAATAAATCTTTAGCTTACAGTTGCCTACATACGTATTATGCTACTTTCTTTATTGATGACGTTCCTTTTCTAAAATCATTGCCTTCTTTCTTGAAATATTAAATACTCCTGAGCTAAGAAATGAAGAGATTCAAGGGAAGTTAAATAGTAGGGAAAAAATTAGAACAAAATATGAGCTTTTAAAACAAAAGCAACAAGTATCTGATTTTGTCATTGAGGGGAATATTTCATTTATGACTAAGACAGTGGAAGGCTTAGCTTTTCATTACAAATACCTTTTTTCCAAGAAATAATTAAAATATTATTTTTTATTAATAATTATATCATGAAAAATCAATTTAATGATGCTTATACCGAATTTCATGACGTTAGAGCTTTATGCGCTCGTCCAAACTGATTAAAATTAATTTTAATCTTTCCTTAAATTTACTAATTAGAATTGCTATTCCAAATTATGTTGTGGAGATGCTCGTGACCACTTAGTCATACCAAAATAACACGCCATTGCCGTGGTAGTTGAGCTCATGCTTCCATTTGGAAATATCTGCTGTCGTGGTTGAAAATAGTAAGTATAGCTTTTTACAGCTGACATGGACTGTTCCTTGTAGATATCTTCGAATCCGTTTCGCTTTGCAATGCGAAACACTTCAGCCTTCTGGGTTGCGAAAGTAGAAGGGTGTGTTTGATGATCAATATGTATGCTGCTGCGAAAAGGTTAGGACTTGGGTTGCAAGCTGCAATATCCTTGGTCTTCTCCATGAAGGTCGTGTATTTCTCTGATCTGGCATAATGGAGTGTAGCGTGCTGCCATCTCACCGCCACCTGGGTAACTAAAACCTTGAGAGACTTAATTCAAGAGAATATGTGAGTAAAATTGCTTTTTTTGTTGGCATATCGCAAATCTTGGCAAACTCAAAATCTGTCACGTATTCTTTTGTTTCCCAACATTGAGTCTGGTCGATTTTTATTTCCTGAAAACGGTTATGTATTTATGTTATAGTTTTAACATTATCATTCTACTAAGAAAACTAGTTTCCAATACATATGTTTTTCTTTTTCATTACATCGATAGTCGAGTTTATTGATTTAAATCATGTTCAGTTTTTTCTCATTAAATAGAAATTATTCATTTTCTTCTTTAAATAAGCAGTTTATTTCTTTTATTTATCTAAAAAGACCTTTTAATTTTACATTACACATTCAAATACTTTCATCATTATCTCAAACAGATAAAAAAACATTTATAAAAATAGATAATAAAAGTGATCTGTCTTTTTTTTCTTCTGAATATTAAAACAATGCATTCGTATTTATAATTCATTTTTTTCCTGAAAATTAAATTTTAGTCCAAGAATTGGGCTAATAAATATTTATTTTTGCAAGAAAATGAAAAAGATATTAATTAAAACTTTTACATTATTTTACAATAATTTAGTAATTTTACAACAATTTAGTAATTAGGAATAATTTTTTAATAATTTAGTAATTAGGAATAATTTTTTAATAATTTAGTAATTAGGAATAATTTTTTAATAATTTAGTAATTAGGAATAATTTTTTAATAATTTAGTAATTAGGGAAAAAAAGAAACATTAGCCTATAATTTATCTGAGGTGTCTTGAATGTTACTCTGAGCGCCAACGACTATACAAGTTTAGCTTTCGCTCAGGGAAGTACATTATTAGTATATACGCCATTTTGAAAGTTTCAAGGCTGGTTATTGAGTCTTACTATTTATGCGAAAATTCTAATTGTATACTACCGTTACACAAAATCTCTTCCCGAACTCGATTTTAAACCTCGTGCCTTCCCTTTGTTAATATAAGCTTCAAATATGTCGCTTCTGGTTTATAATTTTGTCGGTAATATTGCTTCTAACTAAAGCAGAAACAAAAGTAAATCGTTTTCGGAACTTAAATGTTCGGAACTGACTTCTGTACAAAATAATAAAAAAAAAAAATCAAATTTTTTAAGAAGACGGTGATTTTAGGATATGTAGATACTGCAAGTTATTATTAAAGATTGACATTCAGATGAAAGTTTCGTCTGTAAAGATACCATTTCTTTCTTTGATAGTTTCTTATCTCTAGAGTATCCACTTCCTTCATCTTAGATCTTAATTAAAATTTATAAAAGTATGTAATTATTAATATCACATACATGATATTTTACTATATAACATTTTTAGTGAAACAAACTTTTTAATTTCATTATTTCATTTGCAATGATGATTTAATATACTCGCCGTATAATACGATTCGAATATCATTTAATTAATATCCAACCTATTAAAATACTTTCTTTTACTAACGAAGCAAAATTATGTTAGTTCGTGTTGTAATGCCCAGCAGTTTTAAGGAATGGAGGTTATATTCTTTGTGCTCGGTGTTGGAATTCCATTTTTTTTCTCTCATTTAAATAAAAAGCTCTGAATCTGTAAGGAGATGTTTAATTAAAAAATTTGGAGTTATTAAAAAGATCTACAAAATAAATTTTTGAACACGGTGATTGTTTAAGTCAGGAATAAATTTTTTTAACTGAAAATACCAAAAAATAATTTTTAATAGATGCGAAATATTTGGAATTCCACTTCATTACATGTTATACAGAAAGGAATAATTGGTAGAGAGGGGATTCAAATCACTATTTGCCTTATTTCTTAAAAATTCCACTTTCTTTGAAAAAAATAAAATAAAATCTTCGAAAAAATGACTTTAACTGCTTTTCCATCAATAAGATTTCACGGACTTTAATTTTTTTTTCAAAAAATCTTTATTTTATAGATGGTATTATAAATGCCAGATTGAAAATAAACAAGTAATATAAAAAAACAATTTTTTAAAATCAATTCATACCTAGGTTAACAAAGAAAATTTTTATTTTAGTAACTTTTTATTAAATAATTACAATTAATATAAATGAGGAATAAATTATTTAAAAATAACTAACTATGCTTAATTAATTAACTGTAAATAAAATAATATTTAAAATACGTCAGTGGGAAATGATTACGCCGATTTTTTGAAATTTTACTATAAGCTAAGAGTTCAACAATTCTATCCGATTAAAAATAGATATATAACATCCATTCAGTTCATAGATGGCGCTAGAATCTGAAAATTTGAAACAGTTTTCTTCTGCCTCCTTTTTTCTAAGTTTCACCTCATTATAAAGAAATATTCTCCGAAAGATATCCTATTTATAAACTATTTCTAACTTAAGTTTTGTTTACCATATTCTATGAATATTTTTTGCAGTTTTATTTGAACACCTACAGTTTCACCTACACAGGGATAGGTATTCTCGTATAGATATTCCCTGACTAAGCTGGTGCCGTTATCTAAATAAACTATATACCTATATATATATATGTTTGAATATTTTTATTAAAAAGTGCACTTTACTCTTAAATGCAACGGATTTAATGGGTTTCTTACATTTAAAGGGGATATTAATTTTGTATCGTTGCTTATTATTTTCATTTCATTTCCGAATTCCGTTTGTAAAGATCATGCCGATATTACGAAGATTTTTGACTTTTGTATTGTGATATGATAAAGAATTGTTTTTCACCAAGCAACAGTTTTAGGTTTACAGATTCAAAATAGTTAAGTTTACTGCATTTATCACGTCTCATTTCAAGAAATAAAATAATTTTTCTTAAAAGCGGAAAGTTCGGAAGCTTGATAATCTGACTTTAGTTTTTTTTTTAAGTCTTTTTTTATTGTTTTAGTTCCATATTCTGATATATGGTAATTGAATAAATTAACCACTGCTGGGATTAATGATTGCCAGTTTCAGACTAGAAACCGGTCAAGGACAATTGCCGTGTTAAATCGGTCAACACTCAGATTTACAAGCATTCCAAACTTATCGCTAGCGAAATATGAATTTAACTCATCTTTATAAAAGATCACAATTACATTTATTTGTTGTAGTGGTAAATTAAACAAAATTGTATTTAAAAGATCTTTGTTGTAATAATTCACTTATTCAACCATTACATGATTCTTCATTTTGTTGATAGCATTTCATGTATGAAATATCTTTGCACATTTGTTGTTACACAGAGACATTTTTTTGCTTTATGATGGATTCTAAGAAGAAAATTTTCTGAACTCAATAAGGCAAAGTTATGGAAAAAGAGAAAAATAATCAGCATGGTGCATGCACCTTTATAACCCTTAATAACAAATAGTCTAATTTACTATTAATTATAATTTCTAATTTACTGTAATTTACTATTGTTGCCACGAGCAGTTTGTTAGAAATAATAAGTTAATTTAAGTATAAATACTTAACTATTTAAATAAATTAATATAAATATCTGTTTATACTAATTATACTGTTATACTGATATTTATATAATGATGATATTTATTTAAAATATCATCCGATATTTATATGATATACTGATATATATATAATATGATTATACTGATATTTATATAATGTGATTATACTGATATTTATACTAATTACACTGTTGTAAATTAGTATAAATATCTATAAATAGAACAGTCTTTGAATGCGAATACAAATCATAAGTACATTTGTTATCAATGAATTTTGTAAGTTTTTCAAAAATAGTATTAAATTAAAAGTTGTTGTTTTGAGCTAAAATGGAAGTGGTAGATGGCGCTGTTGCGCCACATGTACTCGTAGGTGGATTGAAGGAAGAAATCTAGTCGATGCGTCAAATTCTATATATATTTGCGTTCACCGTCCTACCGAGTTCGACCCCGGTCGGGAAGTTCTTAATATCGAGAGTTATACGCCCCTGGGGGTAGGTATTGAGTCAAAGGTGATCGTTATTCGGGTGCTTAGGGATCCATACCCTCAGAAGGTACTGCGCCCTTCATTCCGTGGCAAAGTGGAACACAATGACAACAATCGTAACAATTTAATAAAAAGTAACTGAAATAAAAAAAAATTTCCTAACTTCCTAATTTTTTTCTAATATCCATAGCAGGAATTGCTTTTAAAACATTGTTTTTTATATTACTTGTTTTAGAAGAGTTTTTATCCTTTTTATGATTTAGTTTTTAGTCCCTTAATAATAATTTCGTAATGAATTTATATTAAGAGGTACTTATATTATATATCTATTCAAAGGTAATTGTTGAGATTATATCATATATTTAATATGTAAAATATTAATATACATATATTTGCAGGGTCCAATTTGGATATAGGATTTGCAGATGTAAGGTTTTTATCACAAATTTCACCCATCTAGCTAGCTTCATATCTGAATTTTCCTGTTCAAATGCACATATTCAGAAACACATATATAATTCAGCAAACAAATTTAATAACTCGCAGAGTTCTGTCGTTTGAATTATGGGAAAACTGCCACTTGGTATTTTTTATGTTCGGACGTTTATGGTAATCCTATTTCAAAAATTCAATGAATTAAGAAGGCGGAAAGAAAGAAAGAATTGCATGTTTCTAGATAACAAGTTCAAAAAAATCTTTCAAAACGCTTTACAGAAGAGAAGGTTAAATGTCAAATTTCTCAATTCGGAATTGGATTACTTCTTGAGTAGAAAGTTCTTCGATTAAATCTTCGGATCTTTAATCAAAAAGTAATGTTTTTCGTCAATAGTTAAGAGCATATTATGCTAAAAATATCATTTTAAAATTTCCTTTAAAATTAAACTTTTAAAAAGTATTATGTATAATGAAGTTTATTTCATAAATATTATTTTAAAAATTTACAATATATCTAAAAATGCATTTTATAAAAACAATTGCGGTAATTTTTATTTACCAACATTTATCTATACACGCATTGAATCACATTAGACATATATTTCACACAAAAGCTGTCACTTCCATATAATTAAAAAATTAGTAAAATTCAATTTTAATGGCGACCAAAAAAACACCAAGGAAAGAATTTCTTTCAGACTCCCTCCATATGAATATTCGCCGATAATGAGAATGTAGACTGAATCTGAATACATCTGGGAAGAGAAAATAAGCCCATTGGAGATGTGTTCAATGTGGGTACTGTCTGCACCATTGTAAACGCTCTCTTTTGTGAGATGGAGTGAGGGGGGTACAAATGGCGGGCTTTCTGGCCTTCAGCCCCTTGTCACCAAGCCTCCTGACAACTGTCTTCCTTGAAGCTAATGCTCCTGTGGCAGCGGTGAGATCTCTAGAGAGTTGTGTCTCTGTAGACGTCCTTTGGCGCTTGGCTGTGAGTAACAAATAATGGTCGTCATTGGGCGTTGTTGCTCTCGGACGACCTCATCCTAGTTATCTGGACAATCTCCCACTGTTTTTAATCTGACTCCCCGAATTCGAAACCACGCTTGGGGTTACGCCCTAGCAACCTGAGCTTGGACCTGCCCTGCCTCAAGTCTACCCACAATTCTCATCCTCATACCTTCTTCAGCCGGCTTTCTGGCGCAGAGGTAGCGCGTCTTCCTCGTGTTCTGGGAATCCCGGTTCGGGCATGGCTGTTCTTCCGTGTGCTATCTGTGAGATGTGCGACTGTGTCCCCCTGTGAAAAGGGGCTGTGAAAGCAATTGTGGTGAGCTTGTAGTTAAGTCGTACTCTTGGCCCTAGTTGGCACTACTTCGAAAACAAGAGACGCTCCTTTCGGCTTAAATCTGCTACTGCATCAGCGGGGGGCTTGTACAAAATGGCAAGTGCTATAAGTAACAACAACAGCATACCTTCGTCTAAACGATGACGTTCACTCATTTCACCAAAAAATCCAACAAAAAAAAAAGATTGTTCAAGAAACACTATACAAGTCGCTTTTATGTTTAAAAGAGGAACGAGCTGAGCAGCTGGCTGCAGACTTTCATACATCCTTCTGGCTTAGCAACGACCACAAAAGTACATAAACTCATCTCAGCGCCATAGTACCATTATATGGCAACCAACTGTCCAGGTTTTAAGTGATAATTTCCGAGAAATGTGTGAAAATTCCTTCCATCTCTTGATTTTGTCCACCAGTGTATATATACATATATATGGAAAGTACTATAAACTATTAAACCATATAAATTGTTTTAAAAACTATTAATATAGTTATAAATGAAAGAAAATATACGAACTATTAAACATTTGAAATCTTATGTGAATCGCATGCTATGTAGTTTGACGATTGAAACCACCAAATTGGCGAAATTTTAATCTTGGCGGAACTTGGCCGCCGCAACAATCGATAATTTTGAAGATAAATTAGATATTGATGAATCAACCAAAAGCATTGCCATGCTACGATGTTTCGGAATGGAGATTCAATTATCCTTTAATCTTTTTCTTTTAAATTTTTTTAGATAAGTATCTTAAAATGGGTCATTCTTTTACATACCATTTTAATTTATAAGAATTATTCTGAGCTATGCCTTTAGAATAAATCAGAAAAAAAGTAGCTATTGTATGACTTTCAATAACAAGTAATATAAAAAAATTTAAGTCAATTCCTACTTAGGTCAACAAAGAAAAATTACATTTAAATTACTTTTTATTAAATGGTTATAATTAATATAATTAATTGATTAGAAAATTATACCTAACCAAAACAAAATCAAATTCGTATCCGTTGAAAATAAATCAGAACACCCTTCATTGGTGTTGAATTTTCAATCCCGATTGAGACAATACAAATGCGTTTTCTACCCCAGTTGAGTAACGCAATACAGATTATAAATTTTCTTTTTCTTTATATTATTTTAATTTAAAAGTACTTCAAAATGAGTCCGAAAAAACGATTCATTAACAATGTTTATTTTTAAATGCATTAAACATTATGAAAAAAAAAACAGAATCGTTTGAGCTAATCGGCTGAAAACATGTTAAGCGTAACCTCATTAGCGTGGGGGGAAAAACAGACTGAATTCATTGTTTATTTAGCGGCGAGGAAACAAATATTTTTGGCGAGAAAGTTAGTTTTTAATTAATGAATAAAAAATAATGAATTAATATTTGAAAAACTGTATTAAGATCTAATGTCATATACGACAGGTTTAAAACATTTACTTGAACTTGAGTGGATGAATAAAAAGTAATTCATTGACGATTGAAAATTTGAGCGATATATATATAT
>JAOUZG010053381.1:986127-1002206 GCA_026289955.1 Argiope argentata | reverse complement strand
TTGCAGCAAAAACCGTTAGTGACCTCATTACGCTGTTAACACATCTACATCACTAAATTAGTCAAATATGGTGATCTTCTGTTTTAAATCCCCTCAAAACGGCCTTTTCACGCTGACACGCGATTTCTTTACAGTTAATTTTATACAAATAAAATATTTACAATATTTACATCTAATTTACACAAAATTCACTATATATATATAGAGAGAGAGAGATAGATAGATAGATAGATAGATATACCTCTACAACCCATATTTTTCGAGAGAAAATGTATGAAGTCATATCCAGTTTACGAAAAAATCTTTATTCGAAACATAAACATTAGTACTTGCATAATTTAAAATTGGAAGATGTTCTAAATGTCCCCCGTGCATTTGGAGGAATGCATGCTCGCGTCATGCATTGGCAGTCTGTACACGTTCTAGCATCGTAGTGTCCACAAAAGTAAACGCACTGTGGAGAAGAGTGGACTAAGTCCATTTCTGAAGTAACTGGGGCTCAAAAAACAATTTCTTTACTTTTCCTTTCCCCATAGGAAGAAATCTAAATGGACAATAGCAGAAGATAGTTGTGGTCATGAAACAGGACCCCGACATCTAATTCAGCGGCCTCATAAAGGTCCCCCCCCCGTAAATTGGATATGACGTCATACATTTTCTTTCGCATTTTTCTCGAAAAGTATAAGTAGTAGATGTACAGTTCTTGGGACATTTTTTATGTCTTCCAAACAACGAGTTTGTCTCTGCAAAGTTTATCTATCCCGTCGCGCCGAATTTTAACGTTTTTTAAATGATAAGTCGCCAAGCGTTACAACCTTTTTTTAATATCTTCTAATAACCCAAAAAGTAAAAAAACCGATGCTTGAAAAGCGATAAATCGCCAATTTTATGCTCATGCACTTTTGTGGCTTCAAAAACCTCAACATCATTCTTTTACATGATTATAATGCAAACATTGAAGTTGAAACTCATTGTATTTAAACAATAATAATTAAGAGAAAATGATGTATATCAAGAATTGAAATTCTCTACATTATTTCCAACTTTATTCTTAAATAAAAATTACGTCTTACATTTTGTTGATACTTTATTTTTATTTTGCAGGAGATGCTGTCAAGGCAGAATTGTTTGATTGCTGGTACATAAATACACCAGAGGCAAGTAGCCAGATATCGATATACAAAATCTATAATGAATCAATATTCCTAAAGCTAAATACTTGTTTGATGTAGTATATAAAACTCAATGCTCTTCAAAAACTTATAAAAGCTTTTAATCTAATTTAACTACATCTAATTACAATCACGAACATCTGAAACTACGACGCACACACATATACACCCAAAAATTCCATAAAACACACAAAATTTGGAAAACAGAAATAACTCATAAAACAAAATGCCAGAGACAAGAAAGATACAACATTGTTTAAAAAATAATCTCGTAACCAGTCAGTTTTCAACACAAGTAGTCAATTTCAATACATTTTTTTCCATCATAAAGCAATCAACTTGCAATGTTGAGAAAATTTTCGATTAATAGAAATAATATGAATTGAACTTAATTCGAATAGTAAGAAATTTGAAGAAAAAAAATACTCTCCTGCTTTTGATGATAGACACTTTATATAAGTTTTCTGAATGATTTTATAAAGATTTTTTTAAATCTTCGTATACATCTGATGGCAAAGATTATTTAATACTAAGTGTTTGTCAAAATTTATATTTGTCGATAATGTCATTAATTCGCCTCAAGTAGTTTCACTGTCTTTAACTAGCTTCAACATTTGTCTCTTTTAATGTAGGAAATAGACGAGTACGCGAAACTATTCGGGGACAGTCCAGTCGGAAACTTTACGAGACTCACCATTACTGGCGTCAATGATGATTTCTGTTTATTAGACGATTACGATCAGGTAAGCTACTTTCTCTTCTGAATCGAAATAAATTGAAATTATTCACTTAATCATTTGTAAAGTGAAAATTGTTAGAAGAATGAGAATTAAAGTTTATTTATTGCTGTTAAGCATTAATTGCCAAAATGACGACCTGCAATCTTCAAAAAGCAACCTTCGTGCGCAGCTTGCTATGATGCCCTCTGTCGGCAATGAAGCCCATTAAAATAATAATCAACATCACCAATAAGAACTCACACACCCTCGCCATACGCTTGGCGCAGATATCGTTCGTCTAACCACCAACTCACTGCTGAGAGAGTACTTGATGAAAGCTTTATAATCCAGATATCATTCATGATACACAGCAATTAATTACTTTAGTATTGTGGTCATGTTACTCCAAACCCGGCAAGATCGAACCTTTTGTAATCCGCTCCTCCATACGTTCTTAATTGAGTGGAACTAACAGTGAGTGTCTGAAATATGTATAATAGGGAAATATGGACGATAAAAAAAAGATAAAAAGAGTGTAATTTAACAAGTTGATAGAGTTGGGTTAAGGCCCATATTGGGATATATGGTAACGAAACGGCGGATCAATATGCAAAGATGGCGGCACAGAAAAAGAATGTCGATATAATTGTCCCCAAATCAAATGTTGTCTTAAAATGGGAATTGAAATAAGAAATTAAGCTACAATGGTTTGACAGATGGTATATGTCCAAGAAAGGAAGAGTAACTTACGATTTTATTCCTAATCCAGAATTAAAAATAAGAAGATACCATTCACTGGTAATCCAAATTATACCAGCACATGAGGGATTCCCTGCCTATTTCCAAAGATTTGGAAGAATGCGAAAAAATAAATGCATTTGTGGAGGAATCGGTACTGTTTACCACTATTTAAAGAAATGCACAAAAATATGCAAGTTGAAAATAATGACGGGTTCGGTACTGATGGTAATCTTAGGACTCTGAAGGGCACGATGTCTAAAATTGTCAGTATTTTGTCAAATGTTTGAAAGTTTGTAGAGGGGGAAGTGGTCAGTTTATGACCGCTTTGGGGCCAATAATCTCGAAGAGAATATCAATTTGACAGATTCGGTCAATGTAAGGATGACACTGATACAGTCCACTGTTGGCCGCAACAAATCCTGTCGATACTGCTAAGTTCAGTGGTGGCGGGGTGGTCGGTGTCCAAAATATAATGTTATATCTATTTATGGATCTTATGTGAATATGTTATTTTTTATACATATAACACTAGACTTGTGCTTTTTATAAGTTCTATTTCCTTGAAAGTTGTTAAATACTTTATTGATTTAAAATATATTTTATTGTATGTTTCTGACACTGAATCTGCGATTCAATCTACATTTAATTTTTGTATGTAAATTTGGAAAGACCAAATTCAATAACTATTTTTTTTCCATTTAAAAACATTGTCTTCCCTCCAGAATTCCAGCATTAGCTTTTCTATTGCTCTTATCATTCATTGAAAACAATCTGCTTTAACAAAAAAAACATGATATATGTGACACTGATATTAAGCATAATTAATGTATGAATTTTTTAAAACAAAATTGCTATCATTTCAGAGGAAAGTGAACGATCATTTTGCAGATAAGGCTGGAGCAAAAATAAAGGTGAGTTGTCTCCATTAGAAGAGATTCTGACCACTTTATCTTAGAAACAACGCAGGAAACAAAATATTTACAATTCTTTGCATCTTTGATATATGTATGTAATGATACTTTAAAATTTAATTTAACCCTAATTAGTTTCTTTATTTTTAGTTTAACTCAGTCCTTGTCAATCGTTCTAAAATATTCTCTTATTTCCTGATCCAATTCCCTTTTTCCTATTTAATTAAATAAAATAAAATGTAAAAAATACTGAGTCATCAGCAGGGTGCCAAGGTAAAGTTGCTGTAAACAGATTCTTTTAATGGCTTCCTGCATTTCTCGTGTTAAGGTCAACATATGTGAGGAATTCCTGTCAAAACTCGACACGTGTCAGATCTATGAGAATCTCATGGTATATAAGACCAGGGATAAATCTTTTTATTCCTTTTTACGCATTTTTTTCCTTTTGCCTGTTTTCGTGTCCGTGCTGCTTGTACATAATGCACGCCCTCTGTGATGGTAGGGGGGAAATGAACTTAAAAATTCAACCTGTCTTCTCCCTGACTTTAGGCATGACATTTGCTCTGCATCAACACAAAATTATTAAGTATTTTTTTGTATGCATGCATACACATATTTAAGTAAACTAATCATATTTTATTTTTCATGTCTTGAGCAAACAAAATTACAACTTAAGATTTGAAAATGTTAACCAAATTAATTTTACTGTTGCATGAAAAATATATTTCTCTCTTATCATATCTGATGAACTACTCAATGAACTTTTCTGATAACAGTCGCAGTATTTTTGAAGGTCTTTGTAAAACTGCACCGTCAGACGATGTACTTGATGAACAATCTTCATTTGAAGCCATATTTTTAAGAGCTAATAAAAAAACTGAGTTGAAGATATAAAATGTAAAAATGTATATAGAGTGAAAAAAAATAATAAACACACTTGGTTTGTAGAACGTTGTTTTTGTTACTTATGACAGTTGTCATGGACAAATCCCGTTGATACATCAGCAGATTTTAAGCCGAAGATAAGCGTCTCTATTTTTAAGTAGCCCAACTGGGTCCAAGAGTAGGACTTTAGCTACACATTCATCACAGTCGCTTGCACATCCCCTATTACATGGGGGCGCATTCACAGATAGAACACAGAAGAACAACCACGCCCGAACCGGGAATCGAACCCGGGACTTCCACAACACAAGGAAGACGTGTTACCTCTGTGACAGAAAGCCGGCGTTTGTAGAACGTACTGAATAAGACTAAAGAATGAGATTAATCACTTAGCAACGGAAGCATGATTATTTGAAAAAAGGACAATCGCAAGAATTGCCTACAGCACCGTGAAGGTTACCTGTGACCCCCACACGAAAACTGCTTCAGGCCTGATTTCATAACTCCTTTTATCTGTTGCAAATAATATTTCAGCATAATAGGTATCTCGTAATGAAAAGTTCACGTCGGCGCCTTGAACAAACCATGGAAAATGCGCCCAGAAGTCAACGGGTTAAATATCGTAATGAATGTTTACTTTTTGATGTTATTTCAAACTTTTCTTTGATCGATTAAAAATTAAAGTTCTTTGCAATATTAAGCATATCTGGAAATATATGAAACAAAATGAACTACTTTACATGCTATTTAAAATGTTGCTATCAAGCTGATTTGTTGTTGGACAGGCTCAAACATTGCATTTAAAACGTACTGCATTCATTCAATTTTGGGATAAACTGTATACTTTACAAGGGACACTGGGAAAGTAAATTATAAAGTATCTAGAGAAAACATGGAATTATATAATAAAGTGTTTTTCAAGTAATTATGAAATTTATATACTTCATTACTTAATGGAATTCAAGAAGACAATGAATAATTTTATGAATTTTAGATTTTATTTTTGATTGTTTCGTTAAAAAAACATAAAAAAATATGTATGGGGATATAACTGAAATTAAATGCTTCCAATATTCCTAGAGAACAAGTGGGTCACCAAAGGCGGTTAATATTTATATAAATCATGTGGAAATGATATTTGCTCTTTTAATAATGCTTTTGATTTCCTTTGAAGGAGATTTGTGGGAATACTAAATCACGAGATAAGTGCAAGCGTCTTAAGGAAACTTCAGTAAGTATTCTTTATTATCTACTTTCTACTACAATAAGTATCCTTTATGATATACTTTTTACTACAATAAGTACTTTTTATGATTTATTTTCTACTACCGTAAGAATTCTTTATGATCTAAATTGAGGAGTCAGAAAATTTGGTTTAGCAGGTTGTATGCAAATAACGGAGGTGTTAAATCAATCAGCGTAACGTTATGCGATTGATAGTGCGTATATAAGACAACGGGTGTCTGAACCGAATTTAGTTGATTTTATAGTACTGGGATCGATTGTTATTATTGCTTATTTATCATGTTTTCAAATCAGTTACTTTCAATTTGCATCAATTATAATTACTAACTTTTTAAAATAATAAATTTTGTTGGGTGTAAATGTCTACTAAAAGGACACTACATTTAGGTTAGTATAAGGTTTCCTAATAAAAGACAATAAAGAAGCTGTTGGGGATGAGGAATTTAGAAATTAATTCCAGTACGGCCTCTAATTTTAAAAATGCTTTATTTTTATAAAATAAATTTCATGTAATTGCAACTCCTGGCATGGAGCTTTCCTAAGACTGTTCATCTTTAGACGCTGGAAGTATATTATGTAAAGTTATATCATTATTTGTATACAATAATGAATCACTTGACTTTCCATGTAAAAATCTATGTGATTTGTTGAGGATTATTTTTATAATCCTCCCATCCATAAAAATATGACTTCACGTATTTTTTTGATGATCGAAAGAATCTTTTTTCTCTTTCCTCTTACCAGCAATGTGTCATGCAACTTTTGGAAAAGTACATAGCCAATGGACAATGCGAGACGATAGTTGCAGAAATGGAAGGTATGGAACCGATGAAACAAATGGGTGGCAAGTAGGCGAAGATCTGTACAGTATTTGAACTAGAACTATGCAGTTCTAGGCTACCAACAATTGGAATACAAAATAAATAAATAAAGGCACTTTTTTGTGACTTATTTTATTTGTTAATTTTTTTATTTGAAAAAGTGTTTGAGAATGACAACAGTTTCTATACACAACAAAAAATTATCAATGATGTAAACACTATGAAGGTTTGTATTTACAAAGCTTTCAAAAATATAAATAAATCTAAGTATCACTGATATTGGCATCAGTTTTTAAAGAAGAAAACTTCTTTCGCCTTGCTTAGAGAAATGGACATTTTCATATATAGATTAAGAATTAATATAAATCAATATTCAACATATTCGTGAATACGGTACACTTCCGAGAATCCAACCTGCTCTTTCAGACGAAAAACGAGATATACGAGAGTTCTATGAACTCATCTGTTTGCACAGCAATCTTGAAGGCAAAGTTTTTATTCTAAAACTTACTATTATAATTATTTCCCCTTTTTTTACTAAACCCTCCATCCATCTCAGGCCACGCAGAATGTGAACTCGGTGGCATCCGGTAAAACATACTGTTACGAATAATTATAGGCGGACTCGTTTATATAGTGGATGTATAATGTGAGGGCACAATCAGCATGCCTGAACTAGAAAACAACAATGACGTTTATTCACAAGAATACACCGTCACAAAGACGATGAATATGCAGACTACAAATATGTGCAGCCGAGTTGAACACTGGACAGCCCACAGCAGTATAGTTTACCACTTGTTTGAGCACTACAGCACGCTGGTTCTTCGTCGAACTCAGATGCTGCTTAGATATCAACTCGACAACTCGTGATTTTGGCTCCAACTCCACTTCCGATCCAATTCAATTCCCCCGTTCAATTCAATTCATTTGCAATTTAAGACTTCCTGCCTTTTATAGCTCCCAGGAGGCGGGCAGAGAGCATTCTAGGCCAATCAGAGCGCATATTGGTATCTATTGGACGGATCAGGAAAATGCTCGAAGTTTGGTTGCCAGCTAGAAAAATGAAATTTGAAAGTTCTAGAGAGAGAGAGAGTTTTTATGCTGATTATTTTGCTTTCAGTGGCCATACAAAAAAAATTACAACTTTAAAAAAATTACAACTTTCAGGAAAGACACAGGTGTAGAAAAAGTAACTTCAATGATAAGCAAGAAAAAAGTAACTTCAATGATAAGCAAAAAGCTATCAGTCTTGAGAAACTTTTATTACAACACACAGATTTCTACAACTGATATTACCCAATCAGAGATAAAGATTTGTTATCTATAGTAGACCCTTTCCAGCAGAGATATCCTTTCTGTAGAGTTTCAAATGCCTCGGCACATATTATCAGGATTGCGATAGATTACCGACAACGATTTTCGTATTTTATTTCAACTTGATTCTTTTGTTTTTGTGTTTGAAGTTAAAATAACATAATAGAAAGGAATTGAAATTCCGCTAAGTATCGCAAGAGAAAATAGTTGGGATTGCAAAAAAATTGTTGATTTGACCAATGATGATTTACAGCTACGGAATTTTAGAGAAACGTGGCAAACTATTACTAAAAGTAATTTTTTTTAAAAAAATGCAAATTGCATCTAGTATAATTTTTTTTAATCTTGTTAAAATTTATACGGAATGTGATCAAAAAAAGACATCCGGTTTAGTTTTCTAAGATATATCTGGGAAGATCTTTTTCTACTGAGTAAAATGGCAGAGTCTGTCAGTAGCGTTTCTTGCCACTCAGAGCAAACATTCAGAGTTAGAGGTCAGAGGTGAAAGAACACAGTCAGAGGAAACACCGAGGTCAGTAACACCGAGTCAAAGGTGATCTTTCTCTGTTCCAAATCTGAATTACGATCTGTGGATGAATGAATAAAATGCATGAATGAAGTCCACCCCGTAAAAAGAATGTTTGACATGTATGAGCTAAAAATCATAGTTCTGCCCAAGAGTTCTCAGGAGTCTATACCTTCAGAAGCTACTGCACCCCTCTTTCCACTGTAAAGCTGAACACGAGACCAACAATGGTGATATCGTAGAATAATCTCTCCGACCTTCTGCTTCCAAGGTTATCTGAGCCACCACGATATTAATAGAGTAACTGATGATACTTTCTATAGACCGTAAGAGGGCAAAATGTGTTCAATTCCTGCCGTAGTTGGAATGTATTATCGAAGGTGTAGATTCAATTCTACTTTCCATCATGATTGCACATTTTATACATGTCTATACTCGATGGTTATTCTCGTAGTGTCGCGCATATCAAGGATAAGGAACATGCATGGAGTAAAATTAGTTCCATTTGAAAGATCTTTAATCAAATTCGAATTATTAGGATTTGGATTTAAAGATCAATGCTAAATTCCATCCATCTAATTCGTTTTGTATTTGAATTGTTGTTTAAAATATGCGAAAACAGTAAGAAATTCATAGACCAAATATTCCAAGAAAATTGAATATTTACATTTCAAGAAAACAGAACAAGTATAAAATAAAATGAGGTTTTTCCATTAGCCTGGCAGCAGCGAAAAATTGCCAAAGAAATTTGGCAGAATTTTATTTTATTTGGAGATTTTTCGCTTTAAAATCGTCGTAAGAAATTTGGCAGAATTCTACTTAATTTGACAATTTTTTGCTGCCACCTGGCTAATGGAAAATTGTCAATAAATTGATTTCTTCCCATTTAAAATGTCTTCTTCCAGATTCAAAATGCTGAATTTTGATTTAAAAATTCAATCGGATTTTGTCTATCTAATCGATTATGAATTTGAATTGTTGCATTGACGTAATCGAAAATATTATGAAATTCAAACATGATAAGATTTTGTCTTATTCTGGCAGGATTAAGATTCGGAAAATTATCGAAGCATTGAAGTCAGACGTTTTAAAATCATTTACAGAATTTTTTCATAGTTTTCATTCAGTAAAGTAAGAATTAATGACGTGAAAAACATTAAAATAAATAAAACAAATAAGAAAATTAATAGTAAATAGGCTTTTACTAGTGCATTAAAAAGTAGAAAATCGGGTTGAAATCTACTTTAGGGCAAACCTTTTCTTTGTCAAAGATACCAGCAATGCCATGTCGCAAACCAAGATAATACTTAACACCACGCCATATCTCCGTTTCTAGACCTAATTTTCCTCTTTCTTGTTTGGTATAGATGTAGTTGGACTTCATTAAAAAAACTACACAACAATCAATAGGAAGGATACAAAAAATGACAAATTCCATATACATGCAACATAACAAGAAATGATGAAAACTTGGATGAAAAATATCTCGAGTTTGATAAAATTGGGTGAATGACATGATGATGAACAGTATAAATTAAAATATAAAGGAATGATAACAATTAGTCAATTCCAGGGGGGGGTTAAGGAAATATTAGGAATAAAATATAAGGTGTATTAAATGAAGCCTTGAATTTTTTTTTTTGGATAAATATAATTGAACCAGTTCTCCATGGTCAATTAGGAATCTAATCATGGTTATAATTCAATTTCCAATTTCCTCAAATTCTTTTCTAAATGATCAAAATTTTAAATTACTAAACACTCTTGAGAAATCTTAAATAGACATTTTTGAAACTGCAGCATACAGAAAAATATATTAAGCAAGTAATATAAAAAAATTTAAGTCAATTCCTACTTAGGACAACAAAGATAATTTTTACATTAGTTACTTTTTATTAATTAGGTATATTTAATATAAACAATAGATCAAAAAATTATATCTGAGCAAAACAAAATCAAATTCCTATTCTTTCAAAATAAATCAGAACACACTCAATTGGTGTTGAACTTTCAACGAAAACTGAGGCAACTCATATGCACAAATTTTCTATGTCAGTTGGGGCAAAGAAATACAGATTAGAAATTTTTAATTTTCTTTATTCTGTATTATTTTAATTCGAAAGCAATTCAAAATGATTCCATAAAATCGAATTTTAATTAACAATGTTTGAACATTAAGAAAATAAACTGAATCTTTTGAAATAATCGACCGAAAACATGGTAACCCTAACCTCATTGGCGTGAGGAAAAAACAAGCTGAATTCGTTGCACGGGGAGGGGGCACATTCACACTCCTCACCTTTACAAACAAGAAATGAACACACATAAACTAAATTTTGTTAAATAAAGACAAGAAAAAAATCTCAATTTTAGCTTCTTTTAAATTGTTTAAAATACACTCACGATTTTGATTAGAACTCAACTTACCAAATATCGATGGTATTTTCTTTTCTGATAAGTACGATATCGGAACAAAACGGGTAACTCATAAGCATGCGCAGAATATCATTTCATACTCGCCGCATTGCAACTAGTCGCTTAGTCAATAACCGATATCTCGGTCGTGTTCGAGTGATTGTAACTTCAACTGATAATGATAAGTCGCCTGACATTCTCACAGTTGTATTAGAATCGAACATCATGTACCGGCAACTTTTGACGCTCGGCGTGAGGAGGACAACGGTCAAGTGGTCATTCGTGAGACTGTCCAGCAATGGCGTCAAAGGGCTTTTACCAGTTCACGATGAATTCATTAGCAGGCATATTGGACCCAGAGAAGAGGAACAAAAAATTATGTTGGGGGAGTTAGGATTCAAGGTAAGTAGTTCAAGAATTGAATTTTTTCGTGATGGCTGCTATATTTCAATAATGGACTTCTTGTGACGACAATCAGATCAGAGTGAAAAATTCTATTTTGCTTTATACTATACAAATCCTTGCCCATTCCAACTCCTTGTTTGCTAAAAATTTCATTTTTTTCGTTTGTCTATTTTAATTTAATCTTTATATAAGAAGTATTAAATAGCAAACTTTCGACGTACTTAAATTGTAAAAATATTAACTGATCACTTTCTGAAAAGTTGATTTTTATATATTGCGTATAAAAACAATGCAAAATTAAATTTAAACAAAACCTTAAATTTTTTTAATGCAGTTTAAATGATATTTAACAAAAGGTTCGTCCTTTGTTTTAAATTATAAATATTATGCATTATTAATTAACAGATAGTATCCACCCTGTAAGTTTTATGTTAAAATATTTGAAATTTGATTAATTTTGTTTCTATGGAATTCATAACCGGGGAATCAATATTGATCATTATACATCAAACAATCAGTCAAGGTTATAATTGATTAATAATACATTAGAGGGGGAAAATATAAAACAAGAATTTCAAATCTCAAACAGTTTTAGAGATAAGGTTAAACAAAATAAAATGCAAAATTATCCAAAGATATCTTTTATATATGAGAAGAAATTCGAATGATCGATAATATTCTAAAAAATAAGCACGAGGGGGAATAAATCATTAAGAAGCCGGTTTTACCTAACAAGAATCCTGCCGGCGTCCTGACATAGGGGTAGCACGTCTTAAGCCGTAGTTACACGACGCGTCAACCTTCAGACGAGCCACGCGTTCCCCCGTTTTATCCCTCTTGTGATTTCTTGGGGTGCTTTGATGCCTGGAAACTTTAGCGACAATTTTCGGGAAAACTTCGGATGCGTCCACAGACATGAAAGCACCCCCGAGAAACCGAAAGAGGGGTAAAAGGGGGGAACACGTGGCTCGTCTGAAGGTTGACGCGTTGTGTAACTGCGGCTTTACCCTTGATCTTGGCATCCCGGGTTCGAGTTCTGGTTCGGACATGGTTGTTCTTCGATGTTCAATCTGTAAGGTGTGTGAATATCCCCCCCCCTGTAAAAAGGGGCTGTACAAGCGAATGTGATGAGCAAGTAGCAAAAAGTCGTACTCTTGACCCTTCTTGGCGCTACGGCGAAACAAGAGACGCTGATTAGCCTTAAATCGTTGACTGTCACAGCAAGATTGTTCATGGCAAGTGCCATAAGAAACAACAATAAAGAATCGGTCATAAGTGGTTTTTAGATTGATGCATTAATTTAAATGATTATTTCTAGAATTTGCGAGTACTTTTTAACCCTTTCATGACTATTAGAACGATTACATCCCTCTTACGTTATCTTACAGTTAACATACCATCAGATAATAGATAGATATTCTTCAAAAGAAAAAAGGGTGTCTTGTTAGCTTCCAGGCAAAGAATTATGCAATTACAGACGACGTGTGCTTAGCCAAGATGGGAAATCATATCAAAGAGGGTTACCAATTACAGACGATGTAGGAAATGCTACACACAGGGACAAGAAAAGAGG
Organism: Argiope argentata; assembly: GCA_026289955.1. NCBI lineage: Eukaryota > Metazoa > Arthropoda > Arachnida > Araneae > Araneidae > Argiope > Argiope argentata. The sequence goes on along the minus strand of JAOUZG010053381.1, from coordinate 989,476 downwards.
ATGTACTATATATGTGCAGACTGTGATATACTTTTGTATATTGTAACATAATTCTCATCTTTTAGTGGCAAAAAGTCATCATTAAATTTAGTTTTTTCCATAATGCTCATGGTTTCATAGGAAGTATATTTCTGACCCCTCAAATTTAAGGGCAAACATGAAGTTTGGCAGAATAAAATATATTTTCTTAAATACTACTTTTTAATTATCAATAAGCTTTTTAAAAAACTCTTTGATCCTTTAACTTACCCATAATTTTACTATTTAAGAATTTTTTTCGTTTATATTGATTTACCTATCAAATGCTAAATGAGTGAAAATACCGGACGGTTAATACTTCATATACCAAATTATATTACCATCAATTTTTCAAATTTATTTTTGAATCAATCTTTAAGTTTTGATAAAGAATAAATATTTGACGAGGAATTTTTTTAATTAATTAAAATTATAAATTCATTAAATTATTATAAATTATCAATCAGGCAGATTAAGTTTTTTAAAATTATTTCTGTTTCGATCTCAGATAGCTATAAGGAGCTATACCCTTGAAATTTTCTGGATTTTTTAGAAGAAATAACTAAATAAAATATTTAAATAAATCAGTTCTCGTAAAAAATATCATCCATCATAATATCATTTTTCTATTAATAATTATATCGTAATATTATTAATTTTAAGATTATAATTATACCAAGTTTCATGATACTAGACCTTTATGCGCTCGTCTAAATTAGTTTCAATTAATTTTAATCATTGCCTCAAACTTACAAATTATAATTGCTATTCGGAATTATAACGTGTAGGTGCTGGTGACCACTTTATCACACCTCAGAACTCTAAAACGTCGACGTTGCCGTTGCCGTTTATAATCTATACAGCTGACGTGGTAAATAAGAAAGTTGAAGTACGGCAAGAGTTAGACGGGATAATTACTTTTAAATAGTTCTATAATGCAGTTAACTTAAAATTATCTCAGCAGGTATGCATTAGATAGAAAAGGCGTAAGCTGATTGAAAACAATCTTTTACTTTTGTTACACTTTGATGTGTAAAAAATTAAGAGCATAAAATTTGAGACATACAAAAGAGAATTTGTCAAATGCACACATAATCAATCTTCCAGGCCAACCGGCTTGTACCAGATGCAGTAAAAGGCTCATAACTAACAGCTTGGTTTGTTAACTCACATAAACGCTGTTAGTAAATTAAAAAATGAATGATTCATTTCAAAAACACATGACAAATATTCTTTACTCCTTCCAATGAACTTTCTAATCTCTGAAAACGAATCATGTCCTAAGGAATTTGCGACTGTCTGAACTTGAATCTTTGAGATAAGAAATATTTTAATCAGTCAAGAGCATGATTGTAATGAATCGCTGTGAACACGTGTTTTTTAGGTAAACAGACAAAAGATTTTAAAGCATTCCTCCTTGAGGAAAAGTAAGGATAGCTTTTTATGTTGTTGTACCAAATATGGAATAGCAAATAGGAGTCACCAAAAATAAGACGAAAGGAGTGGCTGATCGCAATACAACAATTTTTTTTTAATTTCTCAAGAATGAAGTGCTAAAAGAAAGTGTCGTGATTAGACTTGCGTGTATTTTGTTGTGAAATCAATCATCGCCATATTTTAGAAAAATAACTTTATTTACAATTTAATTAAACAACTTAAACATTTAGTTTTTACTGCCCTCTTCATCGAGGCGTCCTGAATAGAAAGAGAGAGAGAATAGTTTCTTTCGAAGCTTAGCGAGTTAATACTCGGGTGATGAGTGACGCCGTAATTATGCCACACACAGTCTCAATGGAGCCTGTAGTTCACAGATATAAGATATGATTTACAAGATTCATGATTGTTATAAATGACTTGTGATAGATATACGATTTATGATAGATATATGTTATTTGTGATATATATATAAATGATTCATGATAGGTATTCACTATAAGACACAAAAAAATCCTGCCTGAAGGTTTCGACGAATCTTTAAATTTCGTATTTTTCAGAAGTTTAATAAATAGCATTTGAGAGTTAATTTTTATTGTTTTTAAACAACAAAAGAAGTTGCCATCAGGGAAGGTTTTCAGAAAATATCTCACACACTTCTTAATTAAGATATTATCATTATCCTACCCAACATAATTAGCCTTTCGAAAACTTTCTCGCACTCTCTACACTAATGCATCATTAACCACGTGTTATTAACGAAAAACAGTTGGGACATAACAACCTATTAGAGTGCTATCTTTCACATTTTTTCAGTGATTAATCGCTTGGATGTGATTGAAAGGATGCGAGAAAACTTGGATGCGAAACTGATGCAAGAACAGACAGATAAGTTAGAAAAAAAATATTTTTTAGATGCCTTTTCAATCTGATGGGTTAAAACAAAAATTTGATACAGAATTGCAATTATAATCAGAAAATCACATACCAGATTTCCTACACTATTAAATATTTGACAAAGCAATGAAAATGGCTTGAATTATAATTAAGATAAAGCATTCAATAATGAAGAATGCCAATAATAAAGAATAATATGACATTATGAGTATAGTGTCTAGTAAAGCACAGTATGTACATTTAAGAATGAGAACGTGACTAAGAATATATTATTCAATAATAAGAAAGCATTTTTTTTTCAAATAAAGTTTTCAATAATAAAGAATGCCAATAATAAAGAAGAATGTGACAGTATGTGTATACTGTCTGGTAAAGGTGAAGGCATGTATTTACCTTACATACATGTCTGTACAGACATGTATGTACATATTTTTACCAGACATGTATGTACCTTTCAGAATCAGAAATGACTAAGAATATATTATTCAATAATAAGAATTTTTTATGAAATAAAGCATTTAATAATAAGATATAGTATGTACCTTTGCTGAAGATATAGTAAGTACCTTTGGTGAAGATATAGTATGTACCTTTCAGAATCAGAACATGACTAAGAACATAATCTTCAATGATAAGTAAGAGATTTTTCTCAAATAAAGCATTAAAAAATAAAGAATAGCAATAATAAACAAGAATGAGACAATATGTATGCTGGCACTCTGAATAACCATTTGATATAGAGTTATAAGTTTTGCCATAATTATGAAAGGTGTAAATGAGCATCTTAGAATCGATATTACAAAATTCGAATTAGATTTTTAGTTAATTAAAAATACATATAAAAATGCCTGCAAATATTATTGTACAAAGCTAATTTTTACACCATTTAAAAATACAGCAATTTTTTTTAATGTTCATTTTAAATACCTATCAGATTTTTCTGAATTTTAGCAATCTCTCTCTCTCTCTCTCTCTCTCTCTCTCTCTCTCTCTCTCTCTC
>JAOUZG010053381.1:972607-985727 GCA_026289955.1 Argiope argentata | reverse complement strand
GAGTTGGGAAGCAGTTGAGTGGGAGCGTGCAGAAAGTGAGGAGAGGCTCGAACTCGCAATCTGAGAGTAGTAGATTGCGAGTTCGTAGCCGAGTAACATAACCATTGAGCAAAAGTGACACTTCAGGTCAAGGGTTGTTATCTGGCCTACAAAGATTTTACTACATACTCTCCCACCAGTAAATCGATGGTTAAAGTAACAAAGCATTACGCGAAGCTTTTTTCATGGTGAGTGTGTGTATGAGTTATTGGTGATGTTAGCCAATGCATTTAAGACGACTCACGGCATTTTTTGCTGCCGACAGAGGGCGCTATAACAGCTGAACGTGCGAAGGTTGCTGGTTCAAGGTCGCCAGATAACCATTGAAGCTGTGGCGGATAGCGCTAGGTTCGAACTCGCAATCTGAGGGTTAATAGCCGAGTAACATAACCATTGAGTAAAAGTGATACTTCAGCTTGAGGGTTGTTACCTGGCTTATAAAGCTTTCACCACATATTCTCCCATTAGTGAGTCAGTGGTTAGACGAATAATGCAATTACGCCCAGTTTTTTTTTATGGAGAGTGCGTGTATGAGTAGGTGATGTTAGCTATTGAATTTAAGGTGACTTTTTGCTGCCAACAGAGGGCGCCTCAATAGCTGAACAAAACGGCGTACGAAGGTTGCGAATTCTAGGCCGCCGGGTTTCCATTGAAGCGGTAGCGCATAGCACTAGGTCCGAATTCGCAATCTGAGGGTTAGTAGCCGAGTAACCTAACCATCAAGCAAAAGTGACACTTCATCACAATGGTTGTTATCTGGCTTATAAAGCTTTCGTCCAAAAGTCAATATAATGGCAAAAAAATGCAGGATTTCCTATATCCCCATTTTAACATTGAAATGTAGCTTAATTTATTGGCATTGAAAATTTTATCAAAATTTCTTGGTTGTTTTTCCTTTTTATATAGGTGAGCACGAATTGCTGAATTATCTTCGGAAAGTTGCAGATCGAAATGAAGCGTGGCGCTCCTACTTAGGAATGGGCTACTACAACTGTTTGGTGCCTCACTGCATTCTCAGGAATATTTTCGAGAATCCGGGATGGTGAGATTTCCGTTTCGATTCTTTTATGTGCCTTTCATTTAAAACACACACACACACAAACAAACAAACACACTATTGGAGGAGCCACTTACACCTATTATGTATCCATAGATTGACTGGATCCAACCACCATGCCGGAAGAATCTCATCCTCGAATAAGAGGTGTCCATCCAGGGGGTACGTGGAATACGATAAATAGACACATTTCAAGGAAGAAAACTTTGAAGTTTTATTAATAAATAGTATTTATTACAATAGGAATAAACATCATAGAAGTCTTTCAGTCTGCTTTTTCAGTGTATTAAATATATTTTTGAAAAGCAGACCGCTTTTTCAGTGTATTACATATATTTTTGCCGGATTTCCGGCATAGAGGTAGCGTATCTTCCTCGTGTTCTAGGAGTCCCCGGGATCGAGTTCTGATTCGGCCATGGTTGCTCTTTTGTTTGCTGTCTGTAAGATGTATCACTGTGCCCCCCTTGTAAAAAGGGGCTGTGCAAGCAACTGTGGTGAGTGTGTAGCTAAGTCGTACTCTTGGCCCTAGTTGGTGCTACTTCAAAAACAAGAGACGCTCCTTTCGGCTGAAATCTGCTGCGGTATCAGGGGGGGGGGGGGGCTTGTCCATGGCAAGTGCCAAAGGTAACAACAGCAACATACATTTTAAAGGCAATTCCATAATTTTTAATATGATAATATCTATAGGGTGGATGTTTTCTATAAATTGCTTGAAACATAAATCAATCAAATTTTCAATAGACCATATCGCTGGTTAGAGAACAAATTATTTAATTTAATCTCTACACAAGGCATACAATGATTGACGAAGACAAGTATTCAAATACTTGGTAGACGAATAAAGCATAAAATTTATTCATGCTACGTTATTCAGGAGTACAGACTCAAGTCCCTTTTTATTCCCACAGGACCACACAATACACTCCGTACCAGGCCGAAATTGCACAGGGGAGGTTGGAGAGTCTCCTGAATTATCAGACCATGGTGGCGGACATAACGGGACTGGACATCGCCAACGCCTCGCTTTTGGATGAAGGGACAGCAGCGGCCGAGGCCATGTCTCTCAGCATCAGGTGAATTAGACACCACCTGTCACTCCCCCTTTTTTTTTCTTTTTTTCTTCTTTTAATTAAGATCGTGATGTGAAGCTTTATAGTGATTTTAAATCCTTGCTTGTGAATGAACAAAGCGTAACTTTACAAGGTATGATTTACATAGCATTAGCTGAATATTGTCAGCTTATTCTATTTTTTATCATGTCAGAACATGATATTTTTTAGGGAATGAGGTTTTCTGGCTTCAACAAAAAATCGTAGGCAAAAATTTTAAATTTTATTACTGCACGAGCATTGGTAGAAATCTATTAATTAGGTCTAATGTACGTACAGTGGTTCAAACAATTGAAAGCAAACCTTTATTTATCATGTCAGAACATGATGTTGTTTTGGGGACGAGGCTTTGGCATCAACAAAAATCCGTAGGCGAAAAATAAAAATTTTATTATCTGCACGAGCATCTCAAAAAATCAGTTTTTAATAACCCTTTGCCATCCCATTTACAGAAATTCTGATTAAAAAATAAGTTAATGAATACAGGAAATAAAACCTAGAAAATGTCATTTTGAGCACGTGATTATATGAAATGAAATAAATAGGAAATGCGATATTTTTTTTAAACAATCAATGCGAGTCAAAACTTTTTGGATCGTTTGCGATACTAAAGTGACTCATTTAATGAAACCAATTAAAATGAATAAAAATATAATTTAACTTGCACGAGCGCGTGGTGCTTGGCCGTTCAAGAAATGATGTTCTGACATGATACATTGAAATGTGCATAGCAGATTTCAGTTTAATCTTTTATAATTTCGATTTCTTCATTAAAAAACTTTAATATTTTTTTTCCAAAAAATAAAAAAAATTCCGAAACAAAGTCATTTCTAAAATATTCTCTTAATTTCCTGTCCCCATTCTACTTTTTCTATTTAATTAAATAAACTAAAGCTTTGTAAAAATACTGTGTCATCGGTTCCAACGTGCCGAGTAAAGGAACAGAGAATCGCTGATCTAAACAGATTCTTCTAAAGAATCCCTATGTTTCCTTTGTCTAGGTCGACACGTGTGAGAAATTCCTGTCAGAATCAACACGTGTCAGATTTATTAGACTCTCACTGTATATAAGACTAAGGATAGACGATTTTGTTTCCTTTTTACCTTCTTCTGCTTTCATCCATGTTATTTGTATATAATGTGTGCCTCTCGAAATGCAATGAAGCGAACTTTAAAAAATTCGAATGTCTCACCTCTGACTTTGAAACTGCCCTCTGCTTCAAACACAAAATTATGTGTTACATATATGTGCGCACGCGCTTGCATGTAATAATATAGGAAAAACTATTATTAAAACTTTCATTTTTTATTAAAAAATTAATAAAAAATGAAATGTTCCAAAGGGATGAATTATTGATAAAAAAATAACACAAATAACATTATAATAATCCTTCCATTAAGACGAAACTCCCTTTTTATCAATGTGTATTTTACAATGCAAAAAACATTTCGATAGTATTTTAATGATAGAAATATTTATACAACAGCCTTCTTTGTATTTTTTCCGAATTTTAGATTCAAATCTAATTCTAGTATCACTATTACCATACATGGATCTTTTCTGTTGTTGTTTCTACTTGCACTGTCCCTTTACAAGATCGTTGACGCAATTATATATTTTAAGCTGAGAGTGCGTCTCTTGTTTTGAAGTAGTGCCAACTAGGGCCAAGAATACTGCTTAGATTCTCACCCATCACATTCGCTTGAACAGCCCTTTTTTACAGGGGGGCACACTCACATATAGAAAACTCACTGAACATCTCGTATCTCACAGATAGAAAAGATGAAGAAAACCATGCATGAACCGGGATTCGTGCCCAGGACGCCCAGAGCGCTATCCTTGTGCCAGGACGTCGATTGGAGCTAATCTAAAAAAAAGTCAAAAACATTTTAAAAACTTTCAAATGATCATTGATGACCTTTGGAGCTGTCATGTGAAACTGATAAAAGGAAATAAAAATATTTATTCAAATGTTTGCATGATTTACTGTAGGACTAATATATAATTATTTTTACAAATGTATGTTTACTATCAAAACCTAGTTCTGCTTTCTAAAATGTTACAAAAGTCTTGGAAATAATAACTTTTCTTTTTTTATATAGATACGTAAGACGAAAGAAATTTTACTGCTCTGATAAAGTACACCCCCAGACTATAGCCGTCGTTAAAACTAGAGCCAGGTAAGACACATACTCTATTTTCTTCGGAAAATTCCAATCATAAATATTCTGCTTATAATTAGCACTTTATTTATTCAATTCAGCGTTGATATATTTCCAAGTTTTAGTATACAAGCAATTTTTTTACTTGTTATAAGTTATGCATATGCCACTAAACAAATGTAAACTTTTGCTATTCAGCAAAATAATATGCCATATTTTGTGCCAGTGCCATGGGAGTGCGCATAATCGTAACGGACTTCAAGGACGTTGACTTATCCAAAAAGGACCACTCCGGAGTCCTGTTCCAGTACCCAGACACCGAAGGGAAGATCGAGGACTTTACCGAGCTAGTTGAACAGTGTCACAAGGGAGGAGTAAGTGCTTCGTGGTTTAATAAATTTAATTTCTAATGAGTCCTAGTAATATAGAAGAAACACATGTATTGTTAAGAATAACAATGAATCGTATTGTTATTCTTAACAAGATGCAGACTTTATTGCCTAGATTCTTTCGATGCAGACTTTATTGCCTATGAAAATACCTATCTTTTTATACCTTCAAGTATAAAAAGATATTGTTGCATGTTTATGTATGATAAAGAATTAATTGCGTCAAAAGAAATTAGAATTTTTAAATATTCAGTATTTTTCAGTGGAATAAAACAAATAAAATTAGTATTCTCTATGAGCCTCACCATATATTGCCAAAAATTACAGACCGTGATGATTGGCGACTTTGACGCAATCTGAAAATGGCCTTGCTAGTCTTGGAGAAATCTTGGCATCTTATATATAAGGGTGCTTTGAACTCTTGGCATCATCTAAAAATCGCCAAGTAAATCTAGTGGTCATAAAAATAAACAAGTTCCGTAATAAATAATTTCTTCAAAACATAACACGATTAGCCATTGATTATCGGTGTTACTTTTCATACAACTATAAGGGTGTTTTGTTTTTTTCATTTTCACTTCTTTATTAGGGAATAGCAGTGTGTGCGACCGATCTACTTGCCTTGACCGTCCTGAAAGCCCCTGGTGAATTCGGGGTGGATGTTGCCATCGGGACGAGTCAGAGGTTTGGGGTGCATCTGAACTATGGTGGGCCACACGCCGGATTCTTTGCTGTCAAGAACAAGTTCATTCGCTTGGTACCAGGGAGGATGGTAGGAGTCACCAAGTAAGATCTGAAAGTCCAGTTTTTCTTTATTACCATGTGAGAACATGATGTTGTTTTGGTTAGGAGGTTTTGGTGTCTCCGAAATTTACGAGCAAAAATATTTTTACCTGCTTTTACTGGTATTGCATTATTATTACGTATGGATCTTTGACAGGAGATGCGTTTTTAAAAGGCTGACAATAAATTATGACATCAAAGCTGTTATTTTATCTCAAAATCGGTCGAGCTCCAAAACTTTGTCAGCTAGAAAAATTGAAAATGAAGTTTTAAAAAATTTATAAAGGATACTATGAAAGATAAATCCTATTCCAACAGAGGCCTTTTAGCCTGTAGCCTTTAAATGTAGCCTTTTTGTATGTTAAATCTAGAATCGAATGTTAAATATTTTCTATCTGGAGTGACCTCAAATTTTTTTTAAAAAAAAGGAATGTCACTCTGGTCAACAAACCATGGTACAAAATTGAAATGTCTATCAAAAATTAACTAATTTATTAATGACTTTAATGTTGTTTTAAAATAGGTGTATTGATGATGATGATGTCGTGTCCGCTTTTTACCGCGGAAAGAGGGGTGCAGTAGCTTCTGAGGGTATGAACCCCTGAGCACCCGAGGGCAGAAGTCTGACTTCTAGCTCATATGAAGATGAAACACACACATACCCTTGCACAGCCCCTTTTTACAGGGGGGCACATTCACCCATCTCACAGATAGCACACAAAGGAACAACCATGCCCGAACCGGGACTCCCAGAACACGAGGCAGACGCGCTACCTCTGTGCCAGCAAGCCATCGTCGGTGTATTAATACATTTAAATAATTGTTGATCGAATAATAGTAACATTCCTGTACCCTTACATTAACGTGATGTTATTTATTTATTTTTATATTTCTAAGGAATCGACTTAATATAATCAAAAAATCTACAAAATAGTTAATAAAATCAATTAAAAATTATAACATAAAGAATTACGACACAAATTCCTGCGTTAAAAAGTAAAAGCGAATTTAAAAATTTAATTACCGGCTCAAATTATAAGAAATTTAAACAACTGCCAACATTGGCGAAACCAAATTAAAAATGGAAGCAGAGAGTAGAGGAAGTAAATGAGAGAGAAAAACTTTCGAATTTTGGCAGTACTAAAGTCGTCAATGAGTCAATTAGATTAAGTACCGGAAACTTTTTATTCCTTATTTTAATGGATAATCTTTATTAATCTGCAGATTAGCTAGGTTGTGGTATATTAACGCCTTTCGAGTTTTAGAGGTAACATACAAATCGGCTTTTAAAAAAGAAATAATTGTTGAAAGCGACTCAAAAAGAATAAAAGGTATCGAATATTTATTTAATAACACATCTACGTAAATTCGATATTTTTGAAATAAATCTTCCAATTTTTATGAATTATGCAGAATAATTTAATTCAATTTCCTAAAATTAGATTAGATTAAATTTAGATATATATACCTTCGTTGCATCAAAAAAGGCATACATTTTTCACTGGCATAAAATGACAAAAAACTTCCTCTGTTTTCCGTTGATTATTTTTAAAAATTTATAAATAAAAAAAAGTTTATGATTGTTCTAAAATGCGAAAACTAATACAAATTTTATTAAAATTCACTTCAAATTTAAAATCATAAAATCACTCGCATAATATACATAAATTAATTGAAAGTAAAAAAAATATTCCATACAAATATCCATTATTTACGCCGTCAGAATATTATCATGTTAAAAGTATGTTTTATAAGAGAAAAAAAATATCGTTTGCTTTCTTTTAGCAAAGACTAATTAAAATAATTTTTAATCTTTTTTTTTAAAAAAAAAACTAGAGACGCTGCTGGAAACATGGCTTATCGTTTGGCACTTCAAACTCGAGAACAGCATATCCGAAGAGATAAGGCTACCAGTAACATTTGTACAGCACAAGTAAGTTTCTTTTAAATTGTGAGCGATTTTATTTAATCAAAATATATACAGTAATAAAAGTCATTCAAAAATGCACAATAAATCAGGAGTCCGAATTATACAATTTTCAGCATCAATAAGTTTTGTACTATTGTTGCATGCAACAATCCATTAAATTTGAACTGAAAATCAAACTAAAGAATTTATATATTCTTGAAAATATTTCGTAGGAAATAAATTTAAAAAACCTGCTTTTACGTATATATAATTATTAAATAAATTATTTTTTTAGCTTGCTTTATTAAATGAAACATTTGTGTCTTCTTCCTATTTGTCAAGCAAAATCTTTTTAAATAGATTTTTTTAAATAATTTGATGGCTAAGCAAATGTAATCAAGACATTAGTTCTTATTTTTTTTAATTGTAAATAAGAGAAAAAATCAAAAATACAATCTATACCTCCTCAAGTTATTCTTATCTGTGTTTCAAAACATAAATTATGAAATATTTATAAGTATGCATGTTTTATCTATTTGTTTGAAAATGGAAATATTTCTTTATTAAGGTGAAGTTATTAATTTCATCATATGATTGCATAATAAATTTTTCTTCGAATTCTGACAGTAAAGATGCCTTTAATTTCTAAGAATATTCCAATGTATTCGTTTATAAACATTAAATATTTCAGTTCTTAGTTATAATATTATTCTAAAAATCATTGTTTTAATTATAATCCATAACAATATTCATAATTTTTAAGAATAACTATTCAAGTTCATAGTAATACTTTTATCTTACGAACAAATGTTTTAATTATTGTTTTATTTATTTATAGAATTGTTTATTACTGAGAATAAATCTTCTATGATTCGTTTTCTTTTTTCAATTTTATGCCACCTTATAATATTTTTTATTTTATTTTCCATGTTCTGTTTAGTATCATAAAGTTGAAATAGTGATTTTTATTTTATAATCTTATATTTTTTTATTAGTAATTCTTATAATTTGTTATATAGCTGAGTTATGATATATATATAATAAAATTACTTATATTAGTTATTCTTATAATTAGTTATTGTATTATATTATTATAAATATTTTAATTTTTTATTTATATACCGGCTCTATGTCTTGTATCTGTTCGGTAAAATGTGAAATAATTAATTTTCGAGGGATTTTTCTTCTTCTTTTATGTCGTTCGCGTAGAACAATTTAGAACTTCTTTTGGGGGATCAGTATTCTAATAACTATTCTCTTTTGTTTCGGTACTTTTAAAAAATAAATTAAAAGCTCAGAAAGTTCTATTTTTACCATTCCATTTACATTTAATAGTTTTAAAAAGCTTTATTTAAATTTCTTGCAACATTTTTTTATATTTATTATTAACTACAATATATACAGAATGCTTGTGTTTATAAAATAAAATATTTTATTTTTCAGGCACTTTTGGCGAACATATCTGCTATGTATGCCGTATACCATGGTGCGGAAGGACTCACCAATATAGCAACGAAAGTAAACAACGCAACTCGCCTCTTGGCAGCTGGTAGGGAGATTTACAACAATTTGATAATTATTGGAGGGGAAAGTTGACAATTTTTGATCAGCTAAACATTCTTACTGCCTAGTACTATGGAAGTACTGTTGAAATCGAGATATTGACGAATGTTTTTGACCTCGCGGGACAAAAAACATATTTATAGCATCATAGACTATAAGTGAATTCGATAACTCAAAAATTCTTTCAGCTAGATAGCTGAAATTTGGCATATGGTATAACAATCAAATTTCCTTAATTTTCTCGCGATATATATATATATATATATATATATATATATATATATATATATAAGATAATAAAGGAATGAGTTTTATAATTGCGATTTTAACTTTGCCCTTATCCACGCATGCTCGAAAACTTTAAACTGCGCATGCGCAAATAGCAAGAACTGTGGTATGTATATGCGATACATTTCTTTGTTTACCTTCGATTTTAAATAAAGATTCAAAACTTATTATAGAACTTATATATGGAAACTTATTATGGAAGATTCAAAACTTATTAAGGAAATTCAATTTTGGCTTGAAGAGGAAAGCAATATGCTCCTCTTCAAGCAACTTCTTAACATCAGAGGAATAATATCCATAGTTAGGGATGTAGATTCTTTTGATGGGAGAAATAGCCGTCATTCTTTAATCTCACTGCAACTGAATGGCGGAGACATAATGAATCTCCAGTTGAGCGAAATGATCGCCTGTGTTTTGCCTACGGACATATATTTTTACCTTTTTAATAGCCTAAATATTTCTGCATGTGTGCTGTAAAAAAAGTTTTGTAGCTATTTATGATAATTCCTAATCATATTTTTATGTTTGTTCATTCATATCGTGTGGAGGCTAGACTTAAGTTTAAAGAGAATTTTTCTTCTTGAATGCTATGCAACGCCACGCGTATACTGCTAGTTAAGATAAATATGAGAAAATTTTAAGGCACCACTCTCTTAGCATAATTTTATCCTTTATTTATTTTAAGAAAAAGCTGACTACTTTCTTTAAAGAAATGCCATTTAAAGTAAAATACTTTAATGAATAATAATAAAAACTCAATATAAAATAAATTACATTAATACACCTAAATTTAAAACAGTACACTTTTCAAAACTTTTTGGTCTACTCCCTAATAAAGGCTCTATCACTCCCTTCTCTCTCATAAAATTTGTAAACCTGAGCCCAGCATCAAAAGCCAAGAGTGTTCATATTTTTATTTTTAGTTCCTTAAATGACCCTTTTAGGCTTTATAGGAAAGAAAACAGAGTAAAAAAATTTACTTGGATTAATTAAAAAATCATTTTGATAAATTTATTAAATTAAATGTAGCCAATTGAATTTAGTTATGGGGTATATAATAATATATTTTGCTGTTCATTTTAGAATAGCATATGGACTATTGATTTATGAACTTGACCTTTTGTCAAGATATTTAAATGGTGATACCTGATTGTAAACATTGGCTTTCTAACTAAACCTAGTTTTATTTTTTTCTAAAATATGATTCCCTAAATCATAGTGCATTTTACTAGGAATATGCAGAAACGAAATTACCCCATTTAAACTTTTTTTGCGTAGGAATTGTTTTTGATTTCAAACTAGAAAATACACTTTACTCATTCACTGGGATATAGTTGAAGTCATTTTTAAATCTCTGAGCACTGCTTTGGCTTATGTAAAACAATTAAAATATTTTGAAAAAAAAATATGAATTATAATGATGATCTCGAGTCCACTTTACAATGGAAAGACAGATAGCAGTAGTTTCTGAGGGTATGGACCCATGAGCACCCGAGGGCAGAAGTCTGACTTCTAGCTCATGTGAAGATGACACTCACTAATCTCATTCTCTCGCACAGCCCATTTTTACAGGGGGGGGGGCACAATCACATAACCCACAGAACAGCCATGCCCTAACCGGACTCGAATCCGGGACACCTAGAGCACGAGGAAGATGCGCATCGTATGTGACAGGACGCCATTTTAATTTCTCTTGATGATAAATTATTTTCTACTAATTTTTTGCTGTTGTTAAGAAAAATTTAAATTAAGTTATTTTCTACAGGTATAACGCAAGGTGGCAATAAGTTACAGCACGGCAAATTTTTCGACACTCTCAAGATCAAACCTAAATCAGGAGTGAAAATGGTTAAGAAAAGGGCTGAGGAGAAAAAGATCAATTTGAGATATTTCGATGACGAGACGGTGAGTTTTTTTCTATAATGCCAATTTTTATGGATGTTACTCGTATCGAATAAGTAATCAGCAAAATTACAGTAATTCATAGGTCGGGATAGACTGGTTGGTGGGGCAGTGGACCCGTAACCCTTGAGTCGTAAGTTCGAGCCCCGACGGTAGAAGTCTGTCCGTGTATAGGGTGCCTGGTGCACGTATAAATCTGTAGTGATCACAAAGTCCTCCAAGTCGAGAGTAATATGACAGAGAGTACTGGTTTAGAGGTAATTGTTCTCTGATTCTGATCTAAATTACGGTCTGTGAATCAAATGTGTGAATGAAGTCCGCTCGTAAAAGGGATTGTAACGCTTGAGTAGTTAAGTCGTGCTCTTGGCCGTAGATGGCGCTATTGAAACGAGAGACGCTAAAAAAAACTCGGCTTAAAATAGCTGACTTTATCAGCGGCCTTGTCTATGACAAGTGCCATGAGAAACAAACAATAAATTATAACATAAAAGATAGTTTTCTGTATAGATATTATACTATATTGCATGCTGTGTATACTTGTAAAGAATTTCAACAAATACATAAATACTTCGTATATGAGTATATTATAATATCAAAAAGAGCAATGCATGCCTATAGTTGAAAAAATTTCAATTCTGCTTGTTTGTTTTGATTATTTTCTCTGTAGCAAGTATACTGTATTAAGATATGTATATAATAAAAGAGATATATGCTATAAAGTTCATCGTTTAGTACTGAAATGCAAGAAAAGGCCGAATTTTAACATTTGTTGTAGCACCAACTACACGATCTTAATAAGGAACATTCGTTAACGGCCAAAAGATCGGGTAAATAACACAATATGTTAGTAACCGAAGGAAAATTAGTAAAGATAAAAATAGAGCTTTTCCCCCATCTTTGCAAATTTTAATTTTTAAAAAAGCACTGTATCACTTTCTAAATTTAATAGTCATAAAAAAAAGTGTTGCACAAAGATTTTTTTTTCCTATAATTCTTTTAAAAAATTATTTTTTCAGTTAAAAAATAAAATTAATCTTAACCTTTTTCTACATTAGCATTTCACTCTTTACAGGTTGGTGTATCTCTAGATGAAACTATAGAACAGAAAGACTTGAGTGATTTACTCTTCATCTTTGAGTGTCCAACAACAGTGGTAAGCGAAGTAAATGTATCTAACTCAAGAATAATAATAAATGTTTACATTTCATTATAATAGTTGAATGTTCACTTTTGATTCACATTCCATAGTTATTAAAAATGTAGTATAATGTCTTGAGCTATTAAAAAATAAATTAGGAGAATGCTACATATGAAAAATACGAGCATACAAATGCTACAGACAAATAAAAAAACGAATAAATACGAATGCTATATGCAAATGAGAAAATGAGTTCATTAGTCACTGAATTTTAATTGCGTATTTCTTTTTTCTAAGATTAATGTGGAATGATTATTTCTTGGGTTACAAAGAATATTAAATGATCTCAATAACCGTTCGATATCTCATAAATAAATGAAATCCATTGCTTCAAAAGAACTAAGAATTCGTAGCATATTTGTTCTTATCAGATTACTCATCTATTTAAGTTTTCTGGATAGAAAAAAAACTATAGAGGGCGCTTCTCTCACACCAGATTGTTATTAGTAAAATTTTTCCACATAAGTTATAATAAAGTGAAAAAATATTTATTAAAATTATTTATATTCCTTGTTTTTAAGCTAAATAATTTGTTAACATTTCATAGCATGCATTAATACCGGAATTTTATTTAATCTCAATGTATTTTCACAAGAAATATTTTGAGAAAATAGTGTTAGTTCGTATCCAGGCTAATCAAAAAAGTTATAATATCTATCTCGAATTCATTGATCCTTCAAACGTCAAAAAATTAAATAACGTATTTTTACAAAAATAAAT